>QKQZ01043665.1:0-42142 GCA_003595255.1 Solenopsis fugax | reverse complement strand
TCTCTCTCTCTCTCTCTCTCTCTCTCTCTCTCTCTCTCTCGCTCTCGCTCTCTGGCTCTCTGGCTTATCGCGGTCCTCTCATCTTCACCACGTTCGAATCCGAGGATGCTTCTCGACAGAAAATACGAGGCCGCGCCTCTAAACGATATATCGCAAATCGAGTCTTCCTTCCGATCCGATTTTACAACTTTGTTGAGGGACATCACGTGGAATACGATCAAATGTACGGAGAGCTAAGATTTGACGAAATAAATGTCGCCCGGCGGCGATATATGATTTTCCTCGCGAATGTCGAACGGGTCAAAGTGCACCGACCTAGGTGGATCGTATAACGCTCTTTCTTCTCTTCTCTCTCTCTCTCTCTCTCTTTCTCTCTCCTCCCTGGCCGTCAACGGGCTTCGCGCGCACGATCCGTGCACGATTGAGGTGCACCAACACTTTTCCGCGCGCCGCTATCTCTCCATTTTAGCGCGGAAGATAAGCGCGAGGGAAAAGAGTAACCAGAGCGCACTCGCGTCGCGTTCGGATCATAAATAAATCGCGCGCTCGTATTACCACCGGTGGTGGTGGTGGTCCATCGCCCCCTGCAAATTGAATATCGCGACTGTCGAATGTATCCCCCGGGAACGAGTCAGAAGGGACATGCGTTTATCGCTCCTGCAATTTACTTGAGTTTTTCGCAGATAGCCGAGGGACGAGAGAACCTCGCGACTTGTCGCGCGCGCCAAGTTCCCTCGATTATCGTCCTTGAACCTTGGCCGACGACACCGGCGTTACCTCCAGTTATGCGAGAGCCGCCGTGATTTGGCCACTTGCGATCAATGTTACGTCGCTGTTTAGCTAACAGGATTTTGAATATTTATCCATTTCACAAGCATATCGTTGACTCTAAATTTGGTGACGTTTCGCGTCTTATAATAGCTATATCTGAGAAATTCTCTTTTTGTCCATGCGCGTGCTATATTTACAATTGGAAAGAATGACTTTAAATTTTGTAAAATATGCATGGGGTAGACATTATAATTATTATATTTTTTCTTTATATCGCGTGTTTTTTCAAAGATGAACGATAATCGAGAATCCTGGAATGTAAGTATGAGTAATGGGAATTTATCGGGCGACGAGCTCGCGGCAGTACGCCACACATGCCCGATCCGCACTGACCGATGTGGACAAGGCCGAGCGAATGCCCGTCGGTCCAATATAATCGGTGCCCCCCCCCTTTTTTTCCGTCTTTCTCCCTCTTCTCCCCCCTAATTCGCGAATCACGACCAGGCCCGACCGACCACCTGCCCGACTAGCGGTTTCGTTAAGTAAGAGTGAAAAGAGGATTCCGTCTCTCTAAACCGATCTTAGACGCGGGCACGAGTTTGCTCGCTCGCTCGCTCGCTCGCTCGTTCGTTCGTTCACGCGGACCTTGAACCGAGGCGCAAACGTGATCCATTGTTCTCTGCCGACGACCCTTCGTCCTCTCTCCGACCGAGCAGCACTCTCGATTGCTCGATTTTTAGTCGGGAGGCCCCCAGCGCCAGATCGGCCCTCGTGTGTCCTCCATTCTCGAGGACAGACGGGACGGGACGAGATGGACGCCCGCCAGTGATCTCTGCACGAATATACCCGCGACTCATTGTTTTCCAACGACTCGTTAAAGCGTACGGCGGACACGCTTTGTTGTTTGACGTAATCGCGTAATTCGATAAGAGAAGAGGGAGACGGTTTTCCCATTTCGCGCGAGAGAGCGAGACCGAGACCGAGACCGAGACTCTCGACGGGTGATTCGGCCAAGCCTACCTGACGCGATGATTTTGCTCGAAGGTGCGAGCGACTAATTTTGTTTTCTCATCGCATGCCGAAAGCAACGACCCGTGCACATCGCCGCCGATCTCTCTTTCTCTCCCTTCAAGGCTGTCTCGAGACAACCAACCACCTTTTGCCACGAGCACCTGCCGACTGCTCGTGCTCTCGGCTCGCTCGTAAATACCTCGGTGTTATCGTACGTATGATTTTACAAACTGCCGCCTCTGTAGTCGCCTCTTTCCTTACCGCGAAGCGACGAATCGGCGATCGTATACGTGGCAGGACGGATTATTTGCGCGCAAACACGTCACGCTCAGCTGCTAATCGTGTCGATTAATTCAGGGTAACGGAAATGATCGATAATCTCCGCCGAGGATAATTATTTTTTTTATTAAATTAAGTAAAAAAAAATGTATGAAAATTGTAGATTTTATGAAAATTATGCAAAAACGTGACAGCAAGGAATTCGTCGAAAGGGACGGAAGGGACGGAAGGGACGGAAACGACGAGCAATTTCGCAGTCTCGAATCTTATTCTTGCTAACTTAGGATGCGTCTCCCATGGGACCGCGCGCGTCTCAATGTCAGGCAGCATCGAGGGATACGTCCGGTCCCATGACCTCGACGCCGAAAGGATACGTCCGTTTTCTGGTCGCTCCGGCCGACGACGCATTAAACCGACTCCTCTCTTCGATGTTCCGCGTCGCTCGTTGCATTTTTACGGCGTGCAACCGGTTGCCTTCCACGTTGCGATCATTGTCGTTGCTTTGGCGAAACCCGGCGACTCCCGTGGTGCGCCGCGCCGCCTCGTCCTCGTCGATGTACGTACACGTGGATAGACGCACCGGCGGCGCGCGGCACGGTGGCTTCGCGACAGTGGCCACGCGTGTATGTACGCACACGCGCACGTATATAATAAGGTACGACGAAGCGACGAAGATGCCTTGCCCGAGCACGGCGGAGAGGATATTTCTTTCGATTTCGATCGCCGGAGAACTGCATTGCTGACCTCTGAGTCGCGCGTCGTCGGCGACAATGACGACGACAGCGGCATCGGAGATACATCGCGATAGTAGCAGCGGGAATCGCGCCTCGACGTAGAAACCCTCTAAAGAAATTTTCTAATCCGATATAAGCTGTTATTAATAATCTAATCAAATTGATAATACAATATTTTGTCCGAATATCGTGAAATATCAAAATTGTGTCGTTATTAACAAGTATTACACGAAGCTTTCATGAGTCGAGTGAGCAAAGGCCACATCACGCATCACGCTCTCCCGTGTTCCTCATCCGAGGCGACTTTGGGAGAACTATATGACGAACAATATGATATACCGGCGCGGCGCGGCGCGGCGTCGAATTATCGCGCGCAATGTGCTAGTATCGATCGGCCATCCGCGATGTCTGGTTATCCACAAAATCTTGCGGGCGGCCGCCCACGCTCGCTCACGCATAAGGCAGCGATATCCCTCTGTAGTTCTCTGTAGTCTCGAGACCGCAACTGTGGCGAACTATGTAAGACCGACGTTGCACTGCAACGGCGAAAACACACACACAAATACCATTAGGCATTAGGCGTTAAGCGATGATAGCGCGAATAAAGCGCAACGCCTTTCTAAATATACCCCGCGCACCGGCCGCACCGGGTCCATTCGCGGAATTTCATTTTCTTACCGCAGACACAACTTGTCACTTAGCCCCCAGAGTTTCCCCGCGAGATACGCTTAAGCCTGATGCGCGCGAACATGGTCGAGCCGTCATTTCATCTCAAACGCAAATAACATATTGTGCATACACGAATAATACGCTAAGATATCTCATACGGCTGAGAAAAAACGATTTGAATAATAAATTTGAATTCTATTTCGCCGTCTCGTAAGAGCCTATGCAAAGTGCAGGCTCTTGGGAACGCAAAAATCGCGATGCCCGTTGAAGAATGCATGCCGGGAAATACAACGGAAGTATTTTAGAGTTTCGATGCAAGATTTATTTGCGTCCAGACCTGGCGAAACCCGTTTCCACGAACGGAAAATTCCACTGTCTCTTCTCGATTTTACGAGAATACGACTTTGTAGGACCTCCTGTGGCTGTATTGTCGAACGACAGTACGAGTTCTTTGTAAACTTTGGCCTGAGAATCATGAGAGAGAAGAATTTTCTCTTTCTCGAAACGCAGTTTCGCAGGTATATCGCGTTCTCAGCTGCGGAGATATTTCGTGCACATTTTTCTAGAGATGAAATATAACAGAATTCAAATTCTATTATTATTCAATAATTAGATGTATAATATAATAGATTTATTATTCAGATGACAGTTGTGACGCACTATATATATATTGCACAATTATAGGTGATATTTAAATATGCAACTAGACGCCTATAAATATTTCTTATGCACCGTACATCCGTCTTTTTTCTTATTCATCTTTTTCTTGTTGTGCTCTGTCGCGTTCTTTTGCGTTGTAAATGGGAAAACCAATCTGAATCAATTTATCTTATCGCTATTGTTACTATCGTAAAGTTATCGAAAGAGCATTCATACTCATACATTTCACTGTCTAGGTATGAAGTTTATAAAAATGACTAGGCACACAACTGGGCCGTACGGAACGATCGACGGAGTAGCGCCGAAGGGTGGTCCGTAGTTTAGGCTTTAGGCTATTCGTTACATTGTATGCCAAACGACTTTTTTCCGAAAATACGCACAATAGACCGGAAACCATAGTCAGGCTAGAAGAAAGATCTATCGGCCCGCATCTTTTACAAAAGCTCGAAAATATCTCGGCTGACGATTATCAAAAGACACGAAATTGATCGTTTGTAAACGGAAATAACTTTTTTTCGCGGAAATTATTCCACACATGAGCATACAGAGTAAAGGAAATATTATGTAATTCGCAAACGCGTCAGTGAGGTAATTTCAAAGAGATGCACATAATTTGCATCGTTATATCACGCGTCATGACAAGAAAGACTCGATCACACGCTCAGATGATCGACGAAAGTTTAGGTCGCAGACGAGTTAAAAATACATTTTCTTTCTCCTTCCTACATAATGGCTCTCTTTATATATATTTTACGTAATTATTGTACTCTTTGTGCTGGAACGGTGGATATGTTAAAAACGGAAACGCGAGATAGAGGTGTGTTCTGCCTCCGACATGGAGACCTGGTGAAAATGGAAAGAATACGATCGGTTATAGGCACGCCCGCACTCTCTCCTCTCCTCTCCTCTCCTCTCGCGGGTCCGCGAGAGAGAGAAAGTCTGTTGACGTCGATTACGTATAGTCGTCGCCGTGTTATTGGGAGCCGAAGGTCCTCCCAGCTGTTCTTCCGTGCGAAACGCTGGATGGACCAACGCCTGCCAACGCCTCCTCCTTCGCGAGGCCCTCGGCCCGAACCACCGAACCGTCGATCATTCGTCATCGTTTTCCTATTCGCGCCGCGTGTGCGATTGTCAATGCGAGATTTTAAAATCGCGTCGCGTTGTCTACTCTCCCCGTCGTCCCTCCCGCGGTGATAAATCCGAAATACTTTGCGGCCAGTAACCCCGATACAAATAGTATAGTCAAGTCGGTCAACTTCCGATGGTCGAATATACTGCCTGCGCGAAAGATCGATAACGCGCCGTAGAGGAGCGTCTATTTATACGTCAGCTATATTACGTCCAAGACAGCGGAGGATGTAATCTTCGATGGTGCTCCAGATAAGGTCTTTACACGCGATGCGACGCCGCCGGCCGCCGCTGCCGCTGCCACATAGATCGACGTTGCATTAAAGCGCGCGTTGAAAAATCTATCGAGTGCTCCGAGAGAGATAATCGCACGTGCGCGCGCGCGCGAAACTAAAAATTAAATACCAACACAACTGAGCGTAATATCAGCAACGTACCCTGACATTATGTTTGACGTTAAAACACGGTCAAGCGCGATGCAAAAATTTACGTCAATTATGCAGCACGTATGCACGTATGGGAGATGGAATTATTTTGGGATGCGCGGGTCGGATGTCCCGCGGCGATTTCAATTCCTCATTCGTCATGATATTCGCGTTCACACGCGGTCACATGCGCGACGTTCATTATTATTATTATTATTATCATTATACATATAATTGCTTTCTATAGGATCCCAAGCGACGTTACAGAGAAATCCACAGTGTATTTAAAATCACGTTGGCCCGCGATAATGAATACAAACAGCATGTCGATTTGGCTAAAATTATAACTGAATCGTCAGGGACATTCAAGTAGCGATTACTGAAGAATGACGACTTTTAAGCATCCTCGAAGACTACCTCGCTCCCATTGTTGTCTCCTCTCGCGGGCCGGATGTCGCCTCCGTGCGCATAAATTATTGCAAAGAACACGCGATAGCGCTATTGATCGTTCGGGATGCAGGTTCGGGATGCAAGGCAAGCGGCAAGCGGCAAGCGACAAGGGGCATTCGGCTCTACGTTGAATTCCCGTTGTCGACGACGTGCACGCGCGTATACTCACGATATCGCCGCGCCGCCGCGCCGCCGTGCCGATTAGACCGGATGGATCGTCGGTCGACGAGTCATGTGTTCGACGAGTTATAACGATTTAAACTGGGACATGTGCAAGTGTGTGCACGACGGTGGGGCGAGAACGGCTGTTCGTCTGGTTGACAATAAGGGAGAGCGACCCTTTCCGCGGAGGGAAACAGCTGTTGGTCGAAGGTGGAGAGGTGCCGGGCGAGCGGAGAGCGGAGGGATGGGGGCAAGCAGGGAGGAAGAAAAAAAAGAGGTTACCACCTGGTACCCCCCTTATGCTTACCTGAAAACCGACGCCTGCCTGTATATCTACCTGAGCATTCTTTTGTGCGAAGCCCTGGGCACGTACGATTCCCAGAGGGCCTTGGACAGCATTCGATACACAACTGCACTCGGCACAATGCACGCCTCGAACACTAGTAATACAGAGTGCACGGTACTTAACGCGACACGATTAGGAAACAGTTTCATATGGGATAAAATCTTCGGAAAAGTCTTCAGAATTATTCTAAATAACACAATACCTTCCGAGAAAAAAAAAATGGTCCCCGATTTAACTATTGATGTTAATCCCAGCTCAACTGTTTATCTTTATCTAAAATTCTAAAAGGATCTTGTTTTTACACCATAGGATGTCGTAGGATCTTTGCCTGCCCGCTACACTCACAATACGTCGTACACATATATATGTGTCATTATTATACTAGAATATCTTCTACAAAAATAGCTAATTCTTTTCTTTTTTGTACTTCTGTAGATTTACCTAAAGTGACGAAATAACTAAAACTAAAACGAAACAATATTTTCCTGCTCCATATGTCACTAGAATAATAGAATCCCAAGAAAATTCAAATTTCAAATTTCGAAGGTTCTATTGTAACAAGAATCTTTTCAAATATATATACATGGTACAATCAGTAAGTAATAGCAAAACTGGCATCGTCTATGAACAAAACCAACTGAGATATTTTGACAATTGGAAAAGGTTTTACTTTTTTTTCAATAAATAGAGGTATAAATATACTAAGATCAAAGCGAATTGCTCTTTCAAAAAATAATTTTACGAAATATATGGATTATCCAAAATGGACAAATATTTCTTTCCCTTCGTATCCGGACATTCCGATTAGTGAAATATTCCGTAAAATTTATTTTTTGAAAGAGCAATTCGCTTTGATCTTAGTATATTTATACCTCTATTTATTGAGAAAAAGTAAAACCTTTTCTAATTGTCAAAATATCTCAGTTGGTTTTGTTCATTGACGATGCCACTTTTGCTATTATTTACTGACTGTACCATGTATATATATTTGAAAAGATTCTTGTTACATGTGATTGAATTTTTATCTGATATTAATGATCGTAAATATCCGTTTGTTACTTTTTGATAGGATAATGTGATTGTTATTCTCCGGAAATTTTTCTTAGTATAGAAAAGATACAACTTGACTAAACCACAAAATAATAGAGATTTTATTCGTAAATTATATAACTTACAGTTACTTACTGACTGTATCACAGATATCTTAAAAATATTTTTGAATTTTTATGTTGTAAGTCTTCATAATGGCGGTGGTAAATAACAATTCACTAAATTCTATAAAACCACTACGATGTCAAGAAGATATGTAAATATACTGTAAAAGAAAGTTTGATTTTTTTATATTTCAGATGCATTTTGTGGTTATTTTGCTTAGTACGGTTTTTAAAGTCAACATGTGAACTGCTATGACATTTCTATTTTGAAAACTTTTGCAACAAAGAAATTCAAAAATATTTTAAGATAAAATATTTTTTTTAATAAAAAAACTTTATAAAAATTGTAATAGATACGTCAAAGTTAATAATTTACTTCTAGTAGATAGATCTTGTAGGATAATTATTTTTAAAGTTCTTTTTTAATTCGTTCTTTCGTTATTTTTCTATCTTGTGCTTGCTAAAGATTTTATTGAACTGTGCAAGCTATTTCGTACGATGACGACGTACCATGCTCGAATTCGAGACGATATTTCAAGACCAGTCAATTTCCGCGCGGCCTTTTTCAGACCGAATCGTGGCAATTTATGTATAATTAATGTAAACGTTTTACTAACCTGATTCTCGATTCATTGGATGAATAGTACCAATTCTAGATTAAACACGCTGCGCTGTCTAAAAAGATATTTAGTCATTGGAAAATAGCGATCAATAATTTTGTTCAAGTATTAATTTCCAATAATCTGTGATAATTTATAATCATTGATTTCAGAACTAAATGTAGTATTTTTGCAGAATTTCCACTGAAACGAAATTAGAGAAACTTGTTATTTTTATGAGCACATTATTGATCAATTTCTTGCACATCACAAGAAATATTAGACAGATGGTAAACCAAGTCATTTTCAAATTATAATAGGAACTTATCAAAGTTCTATAAGAGCATTCAGCTATCATATCGAATTTCTTGTGTTGCCAATTTTATACAGTTTCAAGAGATTTTGTTAAAATACATGTCAAAAGATGATCACTTTTTAAATATTCGATTAGATTCTTTTATTTAAATTAGATTTTCATTTTTCATTTATCTTTTTTTTTATAAAAACATTTATTATAAAAGTGGTATGATATATAATTTATAACGAACTTAAAACTAAAAGATGAGCAAGTGATAATATGCATAAAACCTGTATAACTTAGTTTTGAAGAGCGCGTAGAGCATCCTGTAATTTTTTTCTCGCGACAGCCACTCGATCTTCTTGCCTTCTTATATCCTCATCTGCTATCGAGACCGCCTTAAATAAAATAACATAATTTATTAATATTATTAATTATTAATAATATTAACTAAATATTTAAAGCCCATGCATCATAAAATAATATTGTTAGAAAGATTATCACCGTGACTTGATGTACATCATTCTAACAATACTATTTTATAATGCATTTTTGATATTGCAATTAATGCTATCGATTCTACCTGTACAAGTGGTTGATCAGGATTGAGAAATACCCCGGGATTCTTCTCTAAAGCCGTCTTTGATCCCGTTTGTCCTGTGACTGGTTGAGTAGATACATGCAATGCAGTGGCCACGCTTTGGAGCAATGTCTCTTCCGTGATATATGGTCCTACTGGTTTCAAGTTCTTTGGCAGATCCATCGCATCAAATTCATAACCGTCGGAATCACATGCTCGTAGACCTTCCAAACGTTTTTCCCAGAAAAGCTGGAAGATTGATATTTTGATTATTATTCATTAATCGTCTTATTCAAGCATATGCTACTCTACTGAGAAAATAATATCAGTTACAAACAAATGTCTCGTTACATGAAAATTGTATTAAATTGAACAATTGCTTTTATATACAGGTATATAAACATTTTTATTGAGTACCACCACCAACCACCACCAATTAACTTATAATCCTATTCAAACAAAAATTGGGATGGCGAAATTATAAGACATTTTTCTCCAATTGTCTTTAACATAAAAAAAGATTGGCTTTCAATGTTATTATTAAAATTTAATAATTAATAACATTCGCTATTAAAAATGTAATAGAAAAAATAAAATTACTGATGATTTCATGATTGCATGTGTTTAGAGTTACCTGCTTAGGCTTATCTTGGGAGCCATACTTGCCATCAGTTTTATCGGCTCCTTCCTAAAGCAACGATTTGACAGTTGTGAATTTACAAGGATAGCTAACAAACAGCAGTACGAGTGAATAGGTGTAAGCAGACAAAGGCAAATTCAATCTCGCAGGGATTAGAAAGATCTCCATATATACAAGACAATATATAAGACAATAATCCATCAATTTATAGATTATAAGTGTGCAACTACTAGATATCGTATACGTGAATAGACGGAACACGGTATAGTAAGAGAATTCGAATTATTGACACATCAAACTCTTGAACAGGCCAATTAGCGTACATACAGTCGACCGCGGTCGTTAGCATAAACTAACCTGCTTTGGCTTCTCTTGTGTGCCGTGTTTGATATCCTTCACTTTCCCCTCCTGCGTCTTGTAGATAGTTACTGGTTGCTTAAAAATCGATGCTGTCTGCCTGATCGGTGGCACTAACGACGCGTCGTTCCTGACACTGCGGCTGAAAAAAGCCGCATCGTTAGTTGAAACCGTTGAGACAGAGGCTAGCTGTCACCAAGGTTACGGAGTCCTTGGTGTTTGAGAAACCACATGTTTGTCTATGAAAATTACTTTCGATCTCAAAGACCTCTCCGACGATCCACACGTCACATTTCCGCGTAAAATCAGACGAGTCTCTTTCTCACGAGAATTTATTCAACCTACTTGTAATAATAATCAACCTTTCCCGTGGATGCCAACTGATTCTGGCTCTTTCTCGACGGTTCCTCCCTCGCGGGCCAGTTGATTGGCAACGCCGACGGGTACTTCTTCTTCTCCACGGACATGTTCATTGTTGTATGTTTTTATCTTTACACCGCGCAAATACCTTCCGAAAATATCACAACCGCGAGTACACTGTAATCGTGCCGTAGCTTCACTATCGGCCATATTGACGCGTCGCGTGCGTTGATGGTAAGCAGTTCAACGAATCACCCGCAGAGTACAGCAGCTCGCGATTGCTCGTGATCGTCCCGGGTTTTTCGTCAAGTGTGCCAACCATGGCCAATCAGCCAACAGTCGGACGACGTGATTACCTAACCTCGATTCTCTGCCGAGCGGGTCGGGTTGTAAAGTTGTAAACCATGTCGCAGCGCGCATCACGGTACATTGACTTTTCAGAGTCGTAATATTAAACTCCGATACATTTTACGATATATCTTATCGCGAAATTATTTGTTAAATGTACGATTGCAACAGCGATACATTCTCGCGCGATTTGATAGGTTTGGGAAAGTTGAGTTAAAGTGCATTACCAAGGGAGTATTCACCGAAAATGTCATTTCAAATTTAAACTCTTGAAATGAAGAAGGACGACGACGAAATATTAGATAGTGTCCATTTTTATTTTGTTACGTTCCATTACAAATGTTAATTGCTCTTATTTACATTTCTAGTGCGTGTAAACAGCACCTTTCAATTTAATTTATATCACATTCAGATTGTTGTCAATAATACATTCAATCAAGAAATACATAAAAATGTAGAATTAATATACCACACAAAACTTTGAATTAATTTTATACATCAGAGTCTCATTTTAACTGCCAATATCTTATAAATGACTCATTATCGTAAGAAATGTTTTATATAAAAATCATATGGTCTGAAGGGGTCACAAATAATGATAAAGTCAATTTAAAATAGTCGTATTTCAAGACTACATAGTGATCATTATTATTTTTTAAAATAAAATTATGATTTTTTTATATATGATTTTTCCATAATAATTATTCTGTGTATAAAAATACTATAGTAATCAAAAAATCAATTTACGATATTTCATATATAGAATTTATATAAATATAAATTTTATATATAAATTTTTATATATAAACTTTAATTTGATACTTTTATATGTAGAATAACGGGGCGAATCATTTGATGTGAACAAATTATATAATCCCATTTTAGAAAATAGGGATGACCTTTACATAATCTTGAAAAATCAATATTTTTAACATTGATTTTTCTATTATTTAGACCATATAATATATTTTTGTCTAAAACATTTTCTTGTCAATTACTTTATTTTCAAGATATTTCATTGTTTCCATTGAAATAGGATATCCTGTATTGTATAATATAGTGTGTTTGGTTTAAATGTATTCAGTTTTTGTTAAATAATAGTTCATATAAAAAATTTTTTTGAATGAAATTTTGTTTAGAAAGACTTATACAATTGACAAGCAAGTTTTAAATTATTTTTTAAATAAATTTTTTTATTGAAGATATTTTATTCCTTAATTAAGAGCAACACAAGTGATAATATCCTGTAAATGACTACTGAAATATCATTTTATTATAAAACTTTTCATAAAATACCATGGAAAATTATAATAAAATGGATAAATTTTCTCATGAAATTTGAAAAGAAAATTCATTAAAAACATTTTAAAAAATAATTTAAAACATTTTGTTTAAGTTACATATTTTTTTAAACAAAATAACTGTTTCGACAAATTTCTTAATAACTCTATTATTTAAAAAAATAACCGATTATACAGTAAACCAGGCACATTGTATTATATTATAAATTATATAGATCACATTTCTAATAGAATTTACAATCACATGTATATGCACTGATATGAATAAATTTTTTTGCACATCCACACATTAATAAACTGCAAGCTATGGATTGAACTTTTTAAATTCATCATACATTTATCAATGTTATGTAATGTGCAGTATAAATTATTTAAATTGGCAGTGCATAATATACATTTAATAATCATTTGATATTTCTCTGGACTATTTAAATACGTATTATCTACATCTATTCTCTCGTTAAATGTAACAAGCTCATTGCTTTTAAAATCACATTTTGATTTTTTTCGATTACTTAAGTTTAAATATATCCTCAGAAAAGTAGATTAATCTGTGAAATCGATTTTTTTTTACAATAAAGTGCAGTTGCAAAAGATTTATCACATTAATACGAATGGAATCATTCTTGCTATCATTTTGATCATCAGATATCTTACATGTAAATTTCAAATTGAATGTTATTTCAACCTTATTTAAATTTTATGAATTATTCTCCGCTTCTTTTGCATTGATTAGGATTTTCCACAGAACATTCATTTTTTTGAGCAAATATCTTAAGCACTTCGTCTTCAAAGTTGGGATCAAGCAAAATGTCTATTCCTTTCGTTCCATTTGTCGAATACTTTTGAAATATGGTCTTAGCCACTTCCCATAGTGAACAATTATGTTGCAGTATGTAGACCAACGGTAGCACCGATGGAAATAATAACGACAGATTACTAAAAAAAAAATATATATATACATATAATATGGAAAATAAAAACAAAATAACATTCAAATAATCCACTTATTGAATATACTCACGTAAAGACGGGAATAACCAAATTAGTAATGAATTGTATTTGGAGATCGGGAATCGACGCACGTTCTCTATCCATCATTTCAACCGGTGCATTGCCCATGCTTTTCTCTAGATCTCCTTGCGAAAAGAATTCATCGAATATTTGTTCCTAATACAGAAAATTTTTAAATTTATTTATGACTTGTGGACTTAAAAATCATTAAACGAAATTTACCGCTGTTTTCTTTGAAAGTTTCCAATCTTTGGTTTGATCACTAAGATCGCAACAAGTCATAAGCATTTCGAATAACAGCTTCCGTTGTTTCAAATCATTTTTGTTGTAACCACTACGAATCATTTCTTCCTGGTTCTTTATGCTACGAAAATGGGAGGCTAGGTCAGTCGCAAGTATATTGGTCCTCAACAAGTCTAGAGCTTCACTGTACTCATTACTATCCAAACTTTCAAATATATTGCAGCCGTCAGCGTTTAAAATGCACATTGTTTGTGCAAGATGATGTCTCTGTGTTAAACGAAGAGAAATAGATCTATTCAACTGAACAAAATATTAACGCTTTAATTTACAATATATATGTATATGTGTGTGTGTGTGTGTATGTGTGTGCGCGCGCGTGTGTGTATGTGTGTGTGTATATAACTTGCCTGTGAGAGCCGTCATAGTTGTTGGTGCATAAAATTATTATATTAAAGAAAATAGAATATGCATAAATAAAAACATTTCAATCTTGATTTTAATAAATTAATATATACTATTACAGAATAAATTAATAATTATGAATAATTACTATAATTACTATAGAAATCAAATATAAGATAACTTTGGCTTTTTTTGAACTCTTTTCTTTTTTGGACATCCGACCTGACTGAATGGAAGAGAATTCGGATCATTTGATATTTGATTTCTGGAATTAATTTTAACACCTTGAAAAGGATCTGAATCAGAGTTGAAATGCTTTTTTGTGCATATTTTATTTTGTTGAATGTCATACTTTTACATTTCAACGACCGTGGCTCCTGCAGGCAATTTTTTTTTTTTTTAATTTATTTTTGGGGCTTTATTACTGTTATTTTTCAATAATAACTCTTTAAATAACATTCTGTTTTACCTCCATAACGGATCCTTCCGAACTGTAAAGACTTGCTAGTACGGTGCCGCACTGAGTTTGAAATGAATTATTAGTTCCTCTGTGGTCTATATCATGACATAAACACGATACAAGAAACACCAGAGCCTGTAAGGGTGTCATGTAATTTTCCTCAATGAGCTGCATATTTTTTATCAGTAGATATGCAAAGTGTGCCACGGAAAATGCATGTGTCCAATTGTGATAAGGTGCATCTCTATAGCCTTTTTTGACATACAGTATAAATCTAAAGAACATTGTTATATTACAAAAAAATTTGTGAATATTAATTTCATATTTTCTTCAGAGTTAAATTAATATTTTTTCAAAATAAATTAAGTTAAAGTTAATGACTTATAAAATTTAGTTACATTAAAAGTTATATAAACAAAAATACTAACTCAGTTAAAAGTTGCGTTAAGATTAAATTAAGTAAAATTGAAAATTAATTTTGAAACAATAACTTATCATGACCAGGAAGTGTCGTCGTAATTTTTGAAAATTACTCTAAATAACAAAACAATTATAATTTAGATCGTCAAATAAATTTAATATTTTATTTTTAAATTAAGTTTATATAAAATAACATTTCATATAAATTTAATAAATATTATTTCTTATATGAGGATGTATTTTTTATCATTTCTTTTTACATAGATATAAATTTGATCTTAAATAAAAAAATTAATGAATTTAAAGTTTGAGTAAGGAAATTAAAGTTTGTGTCTTAATTTAAAAATAAATACTTGAAATTAAAAATTAATTCATTTGAAATTAACTAAATTAAGTTACAATATTAAATTAATGTTTTTAATGTTTCAATTATTTAACTTTTAACTTTTTAACTATAATAGATATTAATCAACCTGATTTTCTCGTATTGATACCTTGCAAGCGTAGGTATTTTGATTCTCCAATGTTTCAAAAAATTTAAATCTGTAAACATTTTAATAATATAGCAAGGTATATGTTTGTAAGGTACATTTCTCGGACTAAAGTGAAACTTGTTGAAATCTTTAATATTGTGATCGTCTCTGCAATTCAATAGTGCTTGCACAGCAGATTCTTCCACCTACAAATATATTGTCTAATGAACTCATAATCTATTAATCGATTAAAAGAGTCTTGGCCTAAAAGTATTAAGCACTGAATAAAAGTATTAGGCACTCAATTTTTTTTTAATATTTTTAATTGAAGAAAATTTGACAGACAATAAAATGTGAATTATCTTTTGTTCCCTTTAAACTTATATATAATTAATAGGAAAATGCAGATGGAAAAATTTCAGATAAATGAAAAAAATATTGATGTCTAATATTTTTGGCCAAGAATAATGTGTTTATCTAATAGATATTTACCTTCAAGTGATACATCATTATCTCATTACTGAGCTTATTTCGGGCTTGAGCATCCTGCATCTTTTTATAAACGATACTATGCATTATTGATATGCCGCAATAGATACTAAACGCTGTCGCGATTTGTTCATCGAAGGCATCAAAATATAAACCGTTTATTTTATTGCACAATTGAGCCACTCCTAAAATTAGCGAGCATAATTATAGTGCTCTATAACACTCTCCACTTACAATATTATATTTTATATAATATTCTTATAGTGCATATATTTAACGTATGTTTAACGTAATTTACCAACAATGCCTTTCTCGTCCCGTATCGGAAAGCACAAGATATTTCTAGTCTTAAACCCTGTCGCCTCGTCTATCCCGCGATAAAACAGGGGATGATTATAAGCGTCTCGAATGTTGAGTAATTTACCAGTAGTCGCAACATGACCGGCTATACCTTGTCCAATAGGTATTCTCATCTCGCTCATAGTCTACGAACATTTAAAAAGGACGTGAAGTTATTTATAAAGTATTGATGTGTTTGTATGTTAATTGTGCAAGTTACCTACTTCTCCCGTGGAAATGCCATCGAATACTTTGGCGACTAAATCTTGTTGATCAGGATCCAAAAGGAATAAAGAGCATCTCTCTGCGTTTGTTAGTTTCCTGACTTCCGCCATAATTTCACGCAGGAGATCGGAAAAGTCTCCTAGATTTGAATTGGAAGATAAATAAAAGACAAATAGATTTAATGTTATATTTAGAATTAGAGGTGTGCGAATTTCATTTCTATGTTCAAATCCGAATCGAACCGAAAGAATTGAGAAAATTTTACCCGAATCTAATCAAGTCGAACTAAATCAATTCGTTAAAATGTAACTTTTATTTAACAATACAACTATTGTTAAATTGAATTTTAATACATAGATAATAAAAAATTTTCTTTGTAAGAAAAATAATACTGATTATATAAAATACAGTTATTTTTTAAATTTGATTTTATAAAATTGTCAACATATGTGATTCATATTCGAACCTCTTGGATTTGAAATTTTCGAATAGTTTGGATTCGAATCATAGACATTCAACTCCGAATCGAATCGAATCTTACCTGATTCGATTCATTTCAATTCGTATTCGAATAAGTTCGCACATCTCTATTTATAATTAATTATCGAATACCCAAATACGTGAAGAGCTTCCTAGAAACGGCTAATAAATCTTGACATTGTTGCTTTACACGAGTTTCCTCGTAGCAACGTAACGAACTGAGCAAGTAACCAAGGCAAAACCTATGGTATTTCATTTAATGTGCATTATGTTCATATAATTAGAATATTTCCATTGACAGTTGTGCAATACATTGTAAATACATTGTATGATACCTAAAGCATTCTTGAACTATCTCTATACAAGCATGTCTAGCTTCATCTCCATCCACATAATCTACCAAGCACACAAGCAAAGCCGTGTGATGCTTGAAAGGATGTTGTATCGGGATTGTCAAGAGGGATTGCGGCGTTGCGTTCGTTATTCTATTAATGTATCTCAATAATTCATTATCGAGCTTCGCAACGCTCAGGGCTAATGATGTTTTATTTATCACAGCCTCGTACAAAACATTGTTTGGTATCTGCAAAATATAAATTTTTGTCATTTACATTCACAGAAAATATATCAAGCAAAAACGTGTTATAAAAATATTTTTTTTACATATAATTAAGTTAAGGACATCAATTGGAAAATTTACATGTTAAAGTATCTGAAATATAAATTGAAAAGGATGAATATTTTATCAGGGATTTTTATCAGGTGATCAATATCACACACACTATTAGACAAGGAAAAATCCAATTTGTAATCTCACAAGTAGTTATAAACAGGTAGTTTAAAATGTTTGATAAGTTTAATGACAAGTATTCATTGATACCAATGAAGTGTGAAACACAACAAGTATCTAAATATTTTTAAGTGCTTTAAATAAACACTGATTTTATAAGATCCATTTCTACCGATAAAACTAACTTTAATCTCGATTTAACTTGCTCTTTATCTTTTTCTAATTCTTAGAACTGGAAAGAGATAAAAAGTAAATTAAATCGAGATTAAAATTAATCAACTGTTGAAAGAAATGGATATGAGGAAGATAAATATTTTCTCGTTCATTGCTAGGTAGCGCTATGCTTGCTCAATTGAAATTATTGGGCCATCTAATGTTTCTTTTTTCTCTCATTTGTTTTTATTTTACAGGAAATCTGTAACGAAGGCACCAGAAATAAGAAAAAGTGCTATTTTTTTATTTAAAATGTAAATTTTTATTTAATCGTAAGCAGTTAAGTATCAAAATTCGCTTCGACGGAAAAAATGGTACTTCTTATTTTTTGTATTATTTATATCGATCCAATATTCAATTACTTATTATTGTACTTACAAGAAATCGCAATTCTCTATCCAGAATTTCTTCACCTATTACATGAATAACCATTTCCTCAGATTCTACTGATATGAGAAAGACTAGCCTTGCATTTGTCGCATCTTGTACCTGTAAAATAAACAAAATTGAAAAAGAAGACGATGAGAATTCGGAAAAAACAACATTCAATTCGACTGTAAGAAAAAAAAGGAACTAATATCTATTTTTGTAAAAATGTAGATTAACTTTGTTCTCGGTTTAATTTAATTCTATCTTTGTTATTCTTAAAGCAAATTTCTACTAACGTAAAAAGATAAAAATTAAATTAAACCAAGATTAAAATTAATTTATACTGGTTCACTAGAAGGAAGACAGCCAATTTCAACTAATATTAAATTAATTTAAATTAATAGAAATTAATTTAAAAAGTATTTTGGCTTTACAATATCAATTAAAAGTTATCAAAATTTAAAAACTGCAGGCTTCTTACGTGTATTCTTTTTCTTATCTAATCAAGGACAAAAAATGTAAGTCGTGAATATCCGAATTTTTGGTCTTGAAATCAGCTGTAGAGGAGAAAACAATAAAAAATTTGACTTTTAACGACTTATGCAATGAAAATAATTTTGCTGTTTTAAGTAAATAACTTTTAAACGAGTAAATAGATCCAAATAAAATTTGTACGAATATATATTAGTTTTTTTAGTATATGTAAAAAATTTCTTTAATGTTATAACATTACTTCTTTATCAAATTTGCAAATACAAAATGTAACAAAATAGGATTTTACATAAGAATTAAGAGCAAACAAAAAATTAAATAACTTGAATCAATAAAAGAATTATATATTATTATGATTATATACAGATTTCAGAAATAAGTGGACAAACTTTAGGAGAACATATACTAGTTACTGTAGGGATGAAAAAAGTATAATGTGAGTCCATGTAAATACTTCTTTTCCAAGTTATAAACACTTTTTACTTACAATAGACTTTAGTAAAAATATTTCATTAAAGAAATTACTGGAAATAATTTTCTTTTGCAAGACAAGAAACAATGCCTTGTATACCTGGAGTATTTCATATTTTATCACATAAAGCAAAGATACAATTTCAGAGTACTTCTACAGTAGCAACAGGAGTATCGTAAGATGTTCCAATAATAAAAATCCAAAGAATTTAAGAGGATTCTAAAACAGATTTTCAATAGTTTTTACTAGAAAATATTTTTGAATTAGTTTTATAAAATTTCAAATTCTTTTATACAATTAAAGCACAAAAATGAAGAGAGCAAGGAACCAGTTTATACTAATAACAAAATTTTTTAAACATTAAAAATTTTTTTTATTATTAGCATGAAATCACTCTTTGCCCTTTTTGTTTTTGCGTGCTTTAATTGTTTAAAAATATTTGGAATTCTGTGAAGTCAATTTAAAAATATTTTTTATTCAAAAATGTTGAAAATTTGATTTAGGATTCCCCAGAACATACAATTGGTTCTCATTTGCTATTTTATCAATCAATATAATTATTTAAAAAATTTGTAAACAAGAAGTGTATTTATAATTTGAAAAGAAAGTTTTCAGATCCACATTTATCAATCTTTTTTTGTTCTTACAATGAATAGAATATTCTTAAAATTTGTCCACCTATTTCACTCTGTAATTAAATCAAAATTAAAGTCAATCTATATTGGAAGAAACGGAGTTTCTACAGACACATAAGTTATAGCCGGTGTTCTGTCTTTCGAGCCTGACGATTTCTAGCAGACGACCACGATCGCTCGAATGATATTACGTCATCGTTGATCGACCGGTGCGAGGACTCGAGGACTCGCAGCGCGCCGATCGTTCGAGAGGATCGTCAGTCGCGCGGAAAGTCGTCCTCGCGAACCGGAAACGGAGGATTCATACGCACATATTTGTTTAGCCGTTGTTGCACCTCCGTGTACGGCAGGTCGCACAGCTGCTCGATTAGCGCGAGGATCCGCGCCGGGTTGGAGACCGGATTTGAGCCCATCTCGAACGCCGATCGCCAGTCTGATCTTCTTCACCCTCCGCCAAGATATGTCCGCGGATCATTTCAAGGTGAAACGCGGCGCGACGGTAATGTTGTCGCGGAGCGATCCATCGACGACGTCGATCGTCCCGTCGCGGTCTCCTGCGGGAGTTGACATCAATCGACGCTCGTGGGGTAAGCTCCGTTGAAATACGAAGACTCCGTCTCGTACGATTAAACCGCGGCCGATGCAGGCCGACGCGCCGACGACGAGGGAAACGCGATCAATGAGGACGAGCCGGAGCACTGCGGAGCACGTCGAGCACTGCGCGTCACCTGTCACCGTAGACTCACGTACACTAACTTGACTAACTGAACAGGCGGGAATTGCGCGCGACCGCATCGTGATCTTTTGTTATAAATAATTCTGGTACGTTCGGAAGTTGATTGTTTTCCGATCGGTGAGGTAGATCACCGTTTCTCGCTGTTCTTTGGAACGCGAATTTGGAAACGAGACGAGCGTTGATGCATTTCGGAACACAATTAAATTTAAATAAACATTTCAATATGCAACGAGATTTGAATTATATTGCGCTAAAAAGATTATTTTCTGTATTTAATAAAAAACATTTTAATAAGAATTTAATAAAAATGTAATGAAACTAATGAAAAATTATTATATATATGCTATTTGATGAAAAAATAAGGAAATTTTATTGAAATTGCAACGAGAAAACATAAATACTTTGTATTGAATGAATTAACAATTTATTAAATTCTTGATGAAATCAAAATATTCTCCAAAATTAAAGCAAAGATACAATTTCAGAGTAAAATTTAATAAAATCTTGTGAAAATTTCATCAAAATTTCATTAAAATTTTTCCACCAGGCATCTGGAGACAAAATGGAATTTGGCTAGGCTATATTGGCAACACTTTTAAATTAATCGTTTCAAAAACGTTTCGTGAGAAAGAGATTCTAGACTGTTTTAGACTAGACGAGATGAATTGCAGCTCTGAAAATAAAGTTCTCCTGAAACGTTTCTGGAGAAATAAGTGTATTTTAAGGGCATTATTAGAATTATGACCAATAACAAAGATTAGGATTACTCGATAGTATGAAAGGGGTTGATTATCGTATGATCGCAGATCACCTGATTTGAACGATCATTAGTGAGGAGCTGTTAAAATTATTTATTACGCTATTACAATCGCGATGTCTCATAACATAATATCCGCGTTTATTGCACAGCAAACGATACGATGATCATTGATATCTTGTATTATCTCAACAATGAAGACATGAGGTTACGTTTCCTAACCATCACAGTGTTGTGATTTTCAACTCTTTTCATTACAATCAAAGTACAAATTGCACTGACCGTTCTGTCGATCGTATAAATCTCACGAGGATGAACGGGGACGTGGAGTACAACGTCGCCGCCAAGTACCGGACGGTCAGGAAGCACCTGGATAATCTGGGATACAAGCAGGCACTGTCGCTGGATGCTCTACCACTGATAGAGGCTTTGCTGACTGATCTTATTCAAACCACGGACAGTCTCAAGCATTTTAAAACCATTGCCCAGGAAAACGTTGAGGTATGCCGTTCATCAACGAGTATTTGTGAGAACAAGTTCACTTTTGCTCCTTTGTATTTGTAAAGGAAAACATTTGAATATCTTGCAGTTTCATTATCCAACTTCAAGCTAAAGGTAGTACGAAAAGAGCAGTTTTATTTCATGTCATAACATTACTGACAAGTAATTGCTGTAAATCGCTGTTATGTCCATTTCCATTATTATAGATTGACTTTGATTTCTCTTTAACTTGTCCTTCATCTTAACATGTACACAGAGAGAATTTTCTCTCAGAATTTACTCTTAAAAATTGTGACTTTAGCATGAACTTTGAAGAATTTTACTATAATTTTAGTAGTAAAAACAAGTCTTAAAAAAGTATTTTTGTGTACAATTTAATTTTACTTATTACCGACAGGCATGTAGTCAGCTCCAATTGACAGTTGATCCTTATAAATGCGATAATGCGAAATTGGTGCGAGAATGTAATCAGCTTCATTCGGATCTGATAGAAATTAAAGAAGCACATCAGAGGCAGGTCAAGGATCTCAAAAGGCAGATATACAAGTTTGAATGTGAATGCAACGATCTGCAATTGGCATCCTCACGCAACATACACAAGATAAAGGAGCTGGAGGCAGAATCGGCTGCCAAGTCCAGGAAGATATTGGAGCTTCAGGGCAAATGTCTAAAACCGACTATCATTAATGCTGGTCTTGGTAAGTTATCTTGTTGTAAATATGACAAAGTACTTGTACACAGAAAAAAGAAAATTCTTGTTGTGAGGACATTTTTATTTTCGAAATATTAAATATTAAAATGTGATTATATAGCATTAAACAAACATAATTTGCTTACATGAAGAAAGTTTGTATAGTTTCATCAAGAAAAATATATATTCTCATTATTCAACAATAATTTTTATGAGTTGCGAGGAAAAAATATTGGATAGTTAACTATTTTTAAATCAAGAGAGAATTAGAATTTTTAATACTATTATTATTAAAATACATTGTGCGTTTTAGACAACTATTAGAATATTGAAGCAAAAATATGTTTTGTTGAAATTTAAGATTATTTTTTAAAAATTAAATTATATATAAATAAGGTTGTTATTAATTATAAGATTGTTAGATTCAAATACAAACAAGCATGTAACTTCTTGTTTATACATGAAACAATGATTAAATAGAATATATTAGTTTTAATTTGATACTAATTTGTTTTCTGTGATACATTATATTCGATTTATAAATTGGTGCATACTTCTATGATTTTTACAGCTACTAAGAAGCGTCCTTGCTTTCCTCTCCGAAGATCAGTCTTAGAGGCTGAGCCGATGCCAAGGGCAAAGAGCAGCGGCTCACTGCCGAAATTGAGTAGCGTGGAGCCTAAGATAGTAGATATAATAAGCATGGCAGATCATAAAATGAATTGCTTGAGTCAGGAGGTAACGAAATTACGAGGGGAGCTATTTTTGCAAACTGATACCATAGATACCCTCGAGAAACAGGTATACTAAGCATCAATACATATTTATGCATGCGTTTCTTGAATTGTCTCTTGAATACTCTACGAGAAGGAATGAAAATATTAGTTAGCTCATGCTAACAATTGTTTTTCTGCATGCAAAAAATTATTGACGCATGGTAACAATATTCAAGAAAATATGTATTGTTTATTGTAATATATTAGTACATTAGATAAATAAAGAACATTACATAAATAATCTTTTTTTAGTTGGCCACAAAAGAAAAAGAAATAATTCGATTGAGAAAAATGTTGGAAGGTGGTCGTTCCTATGTTGCAGTTAGCAAGGACTGCATTTGCAAGAAAATGGAAAAAAAAGCTGGTGCTACCCATGACATTTCGGAGATTAGTGAAGTGAGAATTCTTCAGCAGGCTAAATTGGAACTGGAACAACAGCTGAAAGGCAAGGAACTTAGTAGAGTAGAAAAATTCTTACAGTACATATTTTTAATATAATTATTTAAGCGTATGAAAACGCCTAATTCACATATTCAATTTTTCTTGAATGATACAGAATCTCTAAATAAACAACATGATGCTATGTCTCAGGCAATGAAATTAGCAACACGAAATGAGGAATTAGAAAAAGAATTAAGAGATATAGATCACGTTGCATTAGCTGTAGAGGCTGATTGCAACTCTGCGGTCAAAGAGAATAACAGGAGAGTTTGTAGACTTCAGGTAATTATAGCGTTTGCATTAATGTTTTTTTTAGAGATGCATGAATTATTCGAAAATGAATCAACTAAGAGATGTTGTCTTATTAAGTAAAATATTTTTTATGAGTTTTATATTAAATATTTAAATACATGTGTATATTTAAATAAAATATACACTCTATATCATATAATTAATATTATTTTTTTATTTAGAAATCTTTTACACTATTTTTTATTATTTATATATTTATTTATATATTATTTTTTATCCTCTGTAAAATTCAACCTAACAATAATTATGTTGTTAATTAAAAATTGTTTTAATGATTCGATTCAATTTGGCGTCAAAAAATTTTGATTTGCACATTTAATGTTTTTAATACGATCTCTTTAATTTCACACTTTTACGTTTGTTTAGGAGAAGTTAGAAGATGTCATGATGCAAGTACATGTCTTAGAACGCGAATTAACTGTAGAACGTAGAGAAGTGCAAGAATTGAGAGCAGATTTAGAAGCTTGTAAGCTTGAAAAACGTAATGTTCAGCGTACTCTGGAATCTGCATTGGATGAAAAGAAACAAATGTCTGACAAGATCAATCAACTAACAGTCATTGGTACGTCAAAATTGCTCATCTTTTTAATCTTTCTTTGTGACAACCTGGGCTATTTATGTCAAAGGTGAAAATTTCAAATAATATTGCAGAGAAAAATTTTAATGATGAAAGGGAAAGATTGATTAAAGAAAATGAGTATCAAAGGCAAGATTTTAGTCAGTTGCAATTTATTAATAAAATATTAGAAGAACATAAAAATAATTTTGAATAAAGTAATGAAGGGAACGATCAGACGCGAGCAAAAGAAAAGGGGGGAAAAAATTACAAGACTAAAGGAATGTCGAAGAAAAGAAATGGTATTGATAGTAAACCTATTTTGAAATGCACAGCCCAGAAAGTGTTAAATATAAATTTTAATAAATCTTTAATAAAAAAAATTATATGAAGAAATATAGTAATAACTTTTTATATCTCTTTTAGCATTTAAAAACAAAAATGAGAAATACGATTTGGATCAGACAATGGCTAAAGATAGAGAAATTATAAAAGATACAAGCCACTGTGATATGCAAAAACGGATCGATGAAGCGGATTTAAAAATTGCGTCTGTAAGTCGAAAAAGCTTATTTAAATGTTTCTCAACTGGTTTTTTAAAAACATGATATTAAAAATAAAGGACATTTATTTCGTAGCTGCAACAGACAATTCAGCGATTAGAGATAGAACGAGACCACTATAGAAAGGAATACATTAATTGTCGAGATGAACAACGCAGAGTATCTGACAAGAATAACGTAAATATTAATCTGAAAAGAAACGCTTGCAAAAAATTACAAAAATTTTATTGTTTGTAACAAATTGCAGGCTGATTTATGGACACGAATTTGTGAATTGAAACGCGAATTAAGTGATAAGGAACAAGCTTTAAGTAAAGCACATCGGGAGAAAGAAGAATTATGTTATGAGAAGGAAGATCTAGAAGCACGATTGCAAACTTACAAAAGCCAACAGAGACAGTGTATTCCTTGCAGATCATGCAGCTTGTGTAAACCCGTCCGTATTTGTACCTGTGCTACTGACTCGCCAATATCTTCTGGGGACATCAGTACGACAAAGGTATTTAATGATTTACAAGTAAAATGTGTTTTATTCTTATTCCATTTTTAATTTGCGCAGACAATACTCGAACGTTTGGAACGAGAGCGGGATACGGCCAGAGCGGACGTCGAGCGACTGATAGAGGAACGCGATGCGTTACGTGAGAGACTTAAGGTAGAGAACAGAAATCGTTATAAGTTAAACTTAACTTTACAGCATCCTATTCCTTGTTCTTCCTAATAGAAAAATTAATAATACTATCTTAACACCCCTATTATTTCACTAATTATATATGTTTGATAACAATATGTGTTAACATAATTAATGTTTACTTATATTAATTCTTGCCTTGCGGGTGTGGCAAAATGTTGTGAATGCATGGCTGGACATGGAAACATAGAAAATTGCGGATACGCATATGTGCGAACAACTTCGTCTCAAGGAAAGTTTAGTCGAGGCGGAGAATCGTTTAAAACATATAGAAAAAGAACGGCAAGATCTGTTGGTCACTCAGGGCACGCGAAGAGCGGCGATAAACGGCCTTGAGGATCAATTGGATGACGTGCAAGAGGAACTGCGCCGTACAAAGCAGGAATTAATGGCGCAACGAACTCAATATTTTCAATTACGGTAATACATTGGATTTTATTTAGGAAATCGAATGTAATTTTAATTTCGTAAAATTTTCATCGCAGAACGTTGCAAGATCAAACAGATCAAGCGTTAGGAGATGCGCAAAGCCAACTGTCGCAGGCAGAATCGGAATTGAACAAGGCTATGGATCGCAACAGAAGTATGGAGCAGCAACAGGTGCAGTTGAACGATCAAATCAAAGAGCTGAAGCAAGAAATAAATACTTTGCGCTCAAGCATGACGCTCTTGGACCAAGAGAAAGATCGGCTATTGGTAAATGGAATATTCTAATGAATTGTATTGAGATTTCAAATACAGGATTGAGAAAGTTACTTTATAAAAGTAATATCAATCAACTATAAAAAGTAATATCAATTAATTATAAAAGTAACTAATTACCACTACAAATAATTAATTCTAAAAGTAACATGTTACAGTTACAGTTATTCAAAAAATAATAAGTTATTTTTTTGTTAATTGTAATGTTTATGCATTGCTATTTTAAATACAAAAATTTTACGTTTCTAACATTACTAAATTATTTTACTTTTTGTATTAAATAGTCGATTATTATGCTGCATTATTTTGTATGCATAATAAATTATTATTTTAAAGAATATTTCGGAAAAAATAGGGGATCAAAAAAATCGCTTCACCTTAATATATATAATTGAAATTTATTATCAAAATTATAATATCAATAGTTCGGGACTGTTTTAAAAAGTAAAGGCTCAACTTTAATGCTTATATGATACCTATTCTTGGAGATAATGTATTACTTTATTTTACTGAATGCACTCCATATGTTGACAAAAATGTTTGAAATATAAAAGTAATAATTATAAAATTAATAACTAATTACTAATTACACAAAAAATATGTAACTAATATCCATTTCTATCAATGTAGATTAAATTTAATCTTGGTTTAGCTTATTTTTTATCTTTTTTTGTATTCTTTGTTTATTTTTATATTAAATATAGAAATAGATATTAATAGTTAAGTAACACTTGTAGATAGAAAGAAAGGAAAAAAATAAAGTTACAGTTATTGAAAAAAAAAAAATTACTGTAACTTTTGTAAGTAATATGTTACTTTCCAATCCTGTACAAATAGTTTATATAAAATTGATCATATTTTATTATTTTTGCAGATGGCACTTGACGAAAAGACGGAGAAGATCGCTGCATTAGAACGAGAATTGGTGCACAAGGACCAACAAACTGAGGGAGTGCAACAACAAGTTCGTGATTTACAGCATAGAAATGAGTAAGTACATATATCTGTGTTTATTTACAACTTCTGACAAACTTCCTAAAAAAATTGGCACATGTCTCTCATGTCTTATAAGAAACTTTAGACTTGTAAAGTTAATAAAACGATATTTACAGTACTTAAAATATAGAACACAATAAATAAATAAGATAAGCATAAGATAAAACTAACCGATAATTTGTGTAACATTATGTACAGAATTAAATCAATCATCATCATCGTTATTTTAATTAAAAAGTTCAATACATCGCACGCATACTACACTAAGTAAAAAAAATTTAATGTAATTTTCAACGAAACTTATAAGTACCTCGCTGTGTAATAACTGCGCAGCGATATACGAACTATTGAGCTATTTAGATCACCACTGATTTAATATTATCATTGAGAAACTTTGCCAGGCTCACTGCAGGTGGCTGGCAACTATATGATGAGATCAGATTGTCGCTCTCTAGCTCCTCCAGAGCATTATCAGAACTTTGAACGATCCTCTTGTAGCCAGGTCGGCACTCGCACCTGGCTTTCGATCGCGGTTTTTCTTGTTGCCACAGCCGATTATTCCTCGGTGTCCTCTGAGCGACCAGCCATTCTCCCGCGGTACACGGGCCCTGCGTATACAGTTTGTAACAGGTTTTCCTGATCCTCACCATACCTGGCGTACTCTCGCAATCGTCGCCTTCGTTCTTCAGACACCTGCCGGTGTTCCTCATGTCGTTGCTGCATCCGCACACGCCATTGTAACCGATCCCATCGAGGGACGGCCTCACGTTATAATCGTACAACACTATCTGCCCGCTTGGGCACGGTCCCCTCATACCAATCTTGTAGCAAGTCTTTTCCTGAGGGAAGTACAATCTGCCGCGCTTGCATGGCACGGAAATGCAGGTCGACGAGTTTACCAGCATATAGCCATTCTCGCAGGGTCCTCTTGTGTGTAATCGATAGCAAAGCCCATCCTTGTACAATACATGGCCCGATTTGCAAACGCATCTGGCTCGCACAACATCTTCCTGCGACGATCGAGTGTCCATTGTCACTACGAAATGATGTCCTTGTGGACACGGACCGACACCGCCTGATAATTCATATTAGGAATTTAGAAATATTTTACCAAGGACGAAGACTCACAAATTGAAGAAATGAAGTATACACCTAATACAATAAAAAATTGCAGCGGGATCTTAATTTCTTTATTTCAGATCGTTTTTAATCTGATTAGAGATGTGCGAATTATTCGAATACGAATTGAATTGAATCGAATCAGGTAAGATTCTAAAAGCTCGCCCTTTTCACTTTTCACGTTTCTGCCTTAGGAAAAAAGTTACATCGCTACTCAAGTTATATTGTTCGATTACATATCTCACCTAACTGATAGCACATCCTGCTCGGCTCGTGATAGTGAGGCAATTGAAAGTGGCAGCCGCACGTACCACCCGGCAGAAATAATTCTCCCGGCTCCGAGCAGGGACCTTTGGTATAGTGTTCGTGACAGCCGCCGCCGTTTCCCAGCCAATAGTATCTACTCAATTCGTTACCAGTTGAACACGAACAGGTTGCTAGACCATCCTCACCCATGACGAGAAGTTCGCCATGTGGACATGGGCCTCTGCTAAACTTCGGATAGCACTTGCCGTCCCTGGGCCAGTAGATTTCGCCCTGCTCGTTACAGGTTTCGGGATCACGACAGACTCCCCATCGTGGCTTCGTACTGAAAAGATCCGTAATGAACACATGAATTTTTATTCGGTTGCAAATAAGATTAACTCATTAATGAGGGAAAGTTCCCTACTTGAAAATTTCAAAAATTAGGAAACTTTGGCGATAAATAGAGAATATCTTGATATGTAACACATTTTTTTTGCTGTCCAATTTAAAAAATCAGTTGATTTTACTCTGAAGGAGTAAAATCAACCCCTAAATGTTGGCTCTTTTTTGTTTTTATTTTATTATTTACGTTTTATTACCCTGATTTGTTGGGGGGGTCGGGCACAGGTGCGAAGAATTGGCCCTTTGAGCAAGATGCTCTCGTGAATATCGGATGGCACAAAGCATCTCTAGATGATTGTGCGGTTCCTGGAGGACACCTACATTCCGCGATTGTTCCGCCGCTATCGGCTGCCGGGCCCAGTTCCATAGTCTCCGGACACGGGGCGCCAATCTGTCCACAAATGCATATTTTCAGAGATGAATAATTCTGTTAAGAAAGTTTTCTACTTTGGTGCGCTGATTTTTTAGCTTCTAGTAATTTTTTTTAGGAAAATACGGAAATATTTTGCAAAAAGTTATTTTTTGTCCTTTATTTATTATTGTTTGAAGATTTCCTATTTTTTAAAACAAAACATATGAATAATAATTTATTTACAATAATAATTTATAAACAAGGTGTTTACTGCCAAGAAAAACTGAGAAAATATAAATTTTTGCAGGAAATTTCTTATTCATTCTTAAAAATTATAGATGGGATTTTATTGACACATTATCTTGATAATTTAATTTTTACATTTTTTCGGGACTTGAAAATATAAAAAATGCAGTAAAAAATCGAATTTTTTTATTTTAAATAAATGCTGTTTACTTATTTATTAGAGAAATAAAAAATTCAGGTTCCGCAAATGTTCTGACTAAATTGCTATTTAAGTTTTTAAGTCCACTCTGGAAAAGGAGACCGAAATCATGATCATCGATGAACCGTGCCAGAGGTCAAATATTAATCTATTATTAATAAATTATTATTCACATTTTTTTATTGAAAAAATAAGGAATTAATTTTCGAATAATAATAAATAAAGATCAAAGAGGACATAAAGAAAAAAAATTTCAAAAATATTTACCTTTTCTTAAAAAAAAATTCTTAAAAAGAGCTAAAAAAAATCAGCGCGACAAAGTAGAAAATCCCTTTAAATGTATCTTCTAAAACAGTCGTGGCACGTCGGTAGATTCTTCGCGCGCGAGAGGCATAATTCTTGAGAAGGAAAAGAAGATTAGCACCTGCCTGGAATATTTTGTAGCACTTTCCGTCGGCCGGCCAGTACAGCAGCTGCCAACCGCGCGGTTGCGCGGCACAGGGGTTGCTCGAGGGATCGGCCCACGGCGGTGGCATTATCGCGGTCCTCGCGTGCACCGCTGACAGTAGGTAAATGAAGCACCCTAGGAGAATCCGCATCGCACTGAAAATTGCCGTGTTACTTTGAGACACTGTACAAATGCAGATTGTTCCGCAACGAAGGACGCTGATGGAGTTGTCAGGTTGGGAGATTTTTCCCCAAATTTGGATTTTGTTATTATCACGAAGGATAAAAATTCTACATCTTTATAAGTTTCTCCCCTAAAAGTTCCGTTAAACTTTTTGTCTTTCTCCCATGATAATAATAAAAGCCAAATTTGAGGGAAAGTCTCCCAATCTGGCAACTCTGCTGATAAGACTCGAGAAATCGCAGTTTCCGCAAAACACATAACACAATTGATTAATTGCAAACTGTAGGACGGTGAAAGACCGGCACGCGAACGGTAGACGTTACCTCTCATCTTCGACGCAGTCGAATGTAGAAGTACAATTTCACCGAGTTTGTGCCGCGCTGCAGGTGGAGAGCTCTTCAATAGATGCGGTATTCAAAACGAGACTATCGCGATAGCGCGAAATGTCGATGCGTGTGTCGTGCGTGCGAGCAGCGCGAGTGGGAAGGAGGCAGAAGTGCGCGCGACAGCGAGGGCAAAATGACCATACTTTCACTGTTTCACTATGGCAATGGCATTGTCCCTGGCGGCAGGGCTTAGGATGACGACATGTGTGCGGAATAAGAATGCACTACATATATAAATGCTTCCCGCGTCGCAGAAAGCAAAAGGTCTTTTCTCTTTTTTTTTTCTTCTTTCCCCGGTCTCGTTGACCGGGAGTATTACCTAAATTTTACAGTTCGAGCCTCCAAGTATAACAAAGCGAACAGTTCTGCCTATTCGAACTAAAATTAACAAAATTCCATATTTTTGGGATAAAGTCGGCTGTAAAATACGTGATAAAAAACCGGTACTTTCCAAAAAATATTGGCAAAATGTAATCTGTTCTATTAAAAGAATCTAATCAGAAAACAATGAGTGAGTCAACTGAGAGAGTGTTTTCCAATTTAAGCTATATCCAAAATAAAATCTATAATAGATTAGAAATCAGGGAGAAATGCACTGAAGAGTCAACACGTTTCTCTGATAAGAGACTAAAGACGCAGTTAGTAAATCATATAAAAATATTTTTTTAAATAATAATTTTTGTGTTACATTTTAGTGTTACATATGAGTTACTTTAATAATTTTTGTCCAATTAATTCTATTGGATGAAGTCCGAGACAATAAAACTCGGAATTTATCCATTCACTGGACTTTTCCGGTCAACCCTGATCCAGACCGCATTCCATTCTATTTATATCTAATCAAATTTATTTAAACCAATTTGAACGGTATCTCAAATCTTCTGTTACCGTTACAAGTTGCTGACTTGTACACGGTAAATTTAACGGCATATTACACGCATTATTGACTCAAGAAGAAAGGCATCTCGTGTCCTTTTTTTTTTTTTCTTTAAAAGTCGAAGAAATAATTAAACAGCATGAGGTCTTGTCAACGTTTCAATACTATTGCTGGTCGCGAGCTTTCTTCCTCGACTTTCCACGACGGTCACGAAGCCCGAAAATTTTCATACTCACCGCAGCGTTTTATTAATCACCTTTTGCACAAAGCGCCTAGAATTTATCTCACAATTGTCGTTCCAATTAACGCAACGGTTCATCCGGCGTGTGCCGAAATAATCCCCCTAACGCGCCGTCGAGATAATTGCAATCCAGTGCGACACACATTCCAACTTTCCCGATAATTTGCACGATTTTTTTAAATCACTCGCCGTTCATAGGAACGTAAAGGTACTCGTGTTCTGGAGGTAGTAGTCGAGGCATTACCGTGTTGCATTTCGCATAAATACGACGAACACACCGCGTGCGGAAAGAAACATTTCCTTTTCCTATCTCTAATTAACGGCGCTGAAGCGCTTTAACCGTCGAGCGTGAATAAATGGGTGAGATTATTATCTGCGCGTTACACTCGCATCGTCGTCGTGAGAGATTCCTCTGATCGATGCCCGCAGGTTTGAATGCGCCGTTACACAATCGACTAATTAGTGATCATCCAGTGGGAGCGTGTTACATCAGAACTTTCTCGCTTGCGGGATTTCGTTTTCTGTAATAAGCGCAAAGAGACAAGTAGCGAAATATTTTATCTAATCGCGATAAGCGCATGACAATATCTTTTTCACGAGAATGAGGAAAATTAGTTTCCTTCAAGAAATCTCAATAAAATGTTGTAGTGATACTCCGAATAGATATAAGTGCGTTAATTATAGAGATAGGAAAAGAAAATATTTCTTTCCGCACGCGGTGTGTTCGTCGTATTTATGCGAAATTGAGATATCTGGCTAAAAATTAAAGTTACGAATTCCTTTATAATTTTAATAATGATAATTAAAGTACTGAAGAAATTAGTTGAAGTAGAAAACAGCAATAGAAGTATTTATTTAATTGTACTTATAAGCTATACTATTTGAAATAAGTATTTTCTGTAGTAAATATAAAAAAGCAAGTAGTATTTAACATTTATAGAGAAAAGTCATCAAAAACTGCATACCATTTTGTTTTTAGATAATATTTCTTAAAGTAAAACTAAAAATAAAACATAAATACAAACTAAAAAGTGACCTTTATCAGATGATACAGTAGTTTTCATACCTAATACTATTTCATATATTGTAATAATATGTTTGTGAAATAAGCCTCTAAAACTGGCACACTAGACATTAATGGCAGAATTTAGACACGGTGAAGGAGTTAATTATGAACTAAATTGTTAAACAAAGTAATAAAATGAGTTTTTATCTATTAAACAACAAAGTTTAAAACTTTAAAAGGCTAGAATTGAAGTATAAAATCGCTATGCATCGTAAACGGAGAAGTGCACCGGTATACTTCTCTGTGAGAACAGACCATAGGTCAGGTAACTTCACCTATAACTTTAATCTTCAGTATCGCGCCGATTCACATATACAATCGAAAGATTAATACTTTTTTTTGTCGATTTAGACATCTTATCTTGATTATGTTGTTCTGCAGGCTAATAACGGTTTACTATTTTTTACAAGTTTTCTTTTCGGTGACATTAACTCAAACAGACATAATTTGCTTACATAAGAAAACAAAATTTTCTTCATGTAAGCAAATTATGTCTGTTTCTCACGTCCTTTGCAACGATTTATTCTTGTTTTCTTCATTTCAAATTAAAACTACAAGTAGGGGGAAGATGAAAAATCAAATAAAATTAAAAATTAAAAATTTCTTGATTATCCGCTTCTAACCATTCAAATCACAAAAGAATTGTATGTTCAACATTTTTTTAGACATATTAAAAAATCATTTTATAATTTAAAATAATAAAGCAGAAAACAGTGTACATCTTAAAAAAATTTAAGTGATAAGACGAAGAAGAAGATACTTTTTCATGCAGATTATGTAAAATGATTCCGGTTTCTGTAGTACGGGAAGAAATGATATTAACAGTATTAGTTAACAAGCTATTCAATTGAAAATAGTCTTATTAATTTGATGACAGTATTCATGAAACAAATAACATTTCATTAGAACAAGAGTATTCGTTTCATTATTATTATTAAATATAATTATTAAATCAAGATTATTTTCAATTAGATCATTGTGCTATTAATACATCATTTTTTTCTGTGTATAATTATTAAATATGCTAATGGTGATACAAAACTGATTCTAGCAGATTATTTACTTCATACCCAACTTTTAAGGTGCAGTACATATAATTCTGCGTCTTTAATAAAATTACAAGTGAAACAAATTATAGTATTCTCCCGGGCCCGCGACACTTTTGCGCGACGCGTTATTATATATTATTTATTCGTCATGATTTTACTTTCTTCGCGCCAGATGCACTTTCTCCACCTTCCGTGTCGTTAAATTGTAATAACCCGTTATTATCCGAGTCACTCGTCTTACACGCGTCGTGCACACGCACACACGTGGCCGCCCACATGTTCGCGTTGTACCACGCGGAATTCTGCGATGTTTCGAATTACTTTGATTATCGTTAGGATCGCACTTATATAATCACGCATGCTCGCCGCCGTCTCGGAAGCGTGGCGGCGGATTTAAGTTCCCGTAAAAAGAAAGTGTCTGCTAATACATTATAATCGATCTGCGCCGTGAAGAAATCACGCAATACAAACAACGCGATCGCGTAACATCAATCACTCGCGCGACTTTTCTGCAAACGCGCGAATTTTTCGTTTAATTTCTCGAGTCTTTGATTTTAACTTCGAAGCGATCGATCGAAGCGCGGGAGTTCTTTCCGTCTAATTTCTGTCATTTTCTTACATAGTAAGAACATTTTGTATCAAAGCTTGTGTCAAAGCTTCTTGTTTCCGGTCCTTATTTAAATTTTTCTGGCGTATTTTTAAGATGCCCGAGTGTTAATTTAATATAATGTGTTACATTTTTGTATTAATTTTTTACATTTAAATATTTGTGTCACATTTTCTAATATATATTTCTTATTAAATTAACATACAACAATTATAAAAAATAAACATAAAAATTTGAGTGAACCGTTTGCAACATGTGAAATTAAATTTAACACGGTATTTTTTACTGTGTAACTCTTATCACGCGTAGATAGAATTCCGTAGGATTCAAGGATATCACTGCAGACATCGCTGATTGCAAACCGCATCGCATTCGATGATTGCAGTTCTAATATAGTATAGTGAAAGGAACGTAACGAATGTTTATTTAACCTTTCGAAGATTTATGTAATTGCCGCTCACCATTCCAGTCCGGACTGGACAGTAAGCTATTTATCATAAGCACAATATATCTTCATTCTTCGACCGATCCAGTTTCGCGGAAACGTACCTCATCATCGACATCTTGGTGGTGCTGTCGTCGACGACAGTCGCGCTCGTATCTATTGTCACGTCACTATTTCGCGAATTAACGTTTTTCCCAGTTTCTCACTACTCGGTCCACCGCATCCCATATCCAAAGCTCGCGTTAAACTCCGCGTCGTGACCGTGGCCGTTGTCGACGTTTGTCTTCGTCTTCGTCTTCGTCGGTCTTATCGCCGCGGGAAGCACGGCGAGACTGACTCGCGTTTGTCCCGACTTCGCAGCTCTATGTTACCTAACTCGACCGAGTCGGAAACCGAATCCTCCGAAGCGAGAGATGGACATCCTCCTCCGTTCGTTCAACCCCGTGACTAATACCGGGTGCAATTCGCGAGGAAAAACCGTCTTAGCATATCTTCCACGACATGATAAAGGCATTTTCCTCCTTTCCTTGTCCCATGCGAAAAAAATGATGTAATTGAATTTGTTCTTCGTAGCTGAACTAATGTATACTTGATGCATTTAAAATGCAATAGAGATATCTATAATTTAAAATTTGGCAAAAGCGAGAAAGAAAGTTTTAGTACAGAGATGAAGAGCAGAACAGTAGTTAGCTAATAGTGGTCTAATCGAAGATAATCTCGTTAATAACAGTATTAATGAAAAAATATGTTATGCTCTTGTTTTAAAAATGTTTTGGCTGTACAAAATCAGCCAAAAATTATTAAATTTAAAAACTGTAGGTTTTTTTATGTTAATTCTTTACATAATATTTGTATACTTTCTAACATACATATTTATCGTGTGTTAAATTAATATAAAAATTTAGGTATACCAAATTTGGGACATACAAAATGTATTAAATTCGACACAAATTTTTTTAATATAGTACTCGAATTGGACATTATTTACGTCGATTATTTGTGAATAAGCTTCAATTCATCATTTAAGAAAAATTCTTTATGAAAAAATATGTCATGCTCTTGTTTTAAAAATGTTTTGGCTGTACAAAATCAGCCAAAAATTATTAAATTTAAAAACTGTAGGTTTTTTTATGTTAATTCTTTACATAATATTTGTATACTTTCTAACATACATATTTATCGTGTGTTAAATTAATATAAAAATTTAGGTATACCAAATTTGGGACATACAAAATGTATTAAATTCGACACAAATTTTTTTAATATAGTACTCGAATTGGACATTATTTACGTCGATTATTTGTGAATAAGCTTCAATTCATCATTTAAGAAAAATTCTTTATGAAAAAATATGTCATGCTCTTGTTTTAAAAATGTTTTGGCTGTACAAAATCAGCCAAAAATTATTAAATTTAAAAACTGTAGGTTTTTTTATGTTAATTCTTTACATAATATTTGTATACTTTCTAACATACATATTTATCGTGTGTTAAATTAATATAAAAATTTAGGTATACCAAATTTGGGACATACAAAATATAAATATATAAATTGAAATATAGTGGTATTTACTTTTTCAACATTTTGTTTTACGGAAATGTTCATTAGTGTCCACTCACTTTTAAATCAATGGTACGTTGTTTGTATTTTTGAAGGAAGCTAGAAAGTTCAATGCATTATATTCGAAATGCACCACGCGGATTTGATACCTTTCCGGTATAAAATCCAGATGTGTGCATTCGTTTTTGCAACGCCGCTTTTAAGGAAGTGTGGCGGGCACTTTTGTATCCGGTTTTGTATCCGTTAGTATCCATCGAGACAGTTTACTTCTTAGCGCGTGCAGTTGCGAGGGAGGGGAAACATCAATATTCTACGCGTGGGATTTTGATATGTCTGAAACGTAGATCCAGTGAGATCATTTGCGATTTGATTCAATTTGTCGAACGGAACTTCGATAGGCATCATCGATGCAGAACATGGAGTATCTATTCATTGTAGTAGATTAGATCACTCAAACTATAATAACTTTAAATCTGATAAACATTTTAGGGAAATCTCGTCGAAAAACTAGCGAATTTCATGATAAAGAAACCGGTTTCGACTAATTTATGTCTTTTTTTTTTTGCGCAATGTCGCGATTGTCCTCCAGCTTGCCTCCTCAAGGTTTTCCCAAAAAATCGCCGTTGCGACACCTCCACGCAACATCTGCGTTACACGAGGAGGACTTTCATCGTCATTGAACCTCCCGAAACACCATCGTCGATCGGCTTGCGATCGGTGCGTGGGCTTCTTTATGAACTGTTGCATAATTCGGTGCCGGACCTAAAGCCGAACCCAGTAACGGGAAACGCATAACCATCTCTGACACTCTTCCTATCCCGATATGAAGAGGCAAGCAGATCATTGCCACGTTTCTCATAAGACTGTCGCTATTACGTCATTATCTTAAATTATTGTGGCCTTGAGAAATTACGAGATTGTCCCAAATTGAGTTTAATCGTATTTTCTCGAGAAATATAAGGACTTTCTATTTTTTTTTTTTTAATAAGGATGGGCGCAGAATTTATTCTACATTATGTCCGCATTGTACGAGACTCGTTATTACAATCCGTACAATATGGGGAAATACTTCCTCATTACACGGAGAAAATTTTTTCTTAGAATTTATTTACTCAAGTCATAGTAATCAACATGGTATTTTGAAAAATTTTATGTAATTTTTTCTGATTTATTAATGTCTGCTGCAATGAGTTATAAAATAAAAATAATTTGGTTAAAATTTACTAAAATTACAATTAAATAAGTTTGAAGGTAAATTCTAAGAAAAAAAATTCTCTAGAAATATTGGGTTAGAACAAAAGTTCGTAGCAGTACATGTGTGATAAAATTGTTGAATAACTAATAAACCAAGAATAATGTTGTATACTTTTTTTCTTTTTAAAAAATGTTTTTCTTGTTTTTTTGCAACGCTTCGATTTATTAAATAGCGTTGTGCAGAGAAGTGAGAAGTAATTTTATTTAAACGCTTGTCAAAATGAACACGTCGTTCGTCGGGTAAATTCAAGATGGGATTACAACGGTTCCTTCTTTCACGCATCATCTCACGCTTCTTACATAACTTGGTTTCATAGAAACGTGCGATGCCCTTTGCCTATAACGGTAACGCTGTACAAACTAGAGGAATCCTCGAAAGGGCGCACCTATGCTTCTCCACGTGCTCTAACAAGCTAACTACGAGTAACAAAGGCGGCTCGTTTATCTACGAGTTGTCATAGATTGTTCTATTCTCAGAGAGGAACTCTCTGTTTGAGAATCAAAAGAGAGGTAAAAGTTTAAAAGGATATTACTCTACTTTGTTGGGCTCGAAGAAAGGCCTGCTTTCAAGAACTTTTTCTTAAAGAAAAGTATTGAAGCAATTAAGATGCATTTTAGAAATATTTATTCATTTTTGTAAATTATGATGGTATTTTTTATTATTGTGCAAAGTGGATAATATATAGATGGTATTAAATTGGCTAGAGAAAGCTAAACTTTGCTTCTGCAGAAGTGATTAAAAACGTCTAAACAAATTATCCTAAAATATAAAAACAAAATTTTTTTTTAGTTTATATACATTTGTGCATTGTTTGAACTACAATCACAATATTAAAAACTGAAAATTGATAAAATAATGGCTTTTCAAAAATTAAAATAATTTTGAAAGGCTGTCATTTTGTCAATTTTTAATTTATAATATTAATTGTAGTCGAAGCGATACACAAATTCATACAAATTAAGAAATCTTTTTTGTTTCAGCTCAATCAATAGCTCTTAATCACTTCCGCAGAGAGTTNTTTTTTTTTTTTTTTTTTCTATAGTCTCCATTTTAATGCTACTTATGACGCTACATTATCTACTCAGTAGTCTGCGATAAAAAAATATCATAATCTTAAAAAATCAATAAATATTTCTAAAAATGTTTCTTCAATTTTAATTGCTTCACACTTTTCTAAAAAAAAATTCTAGGAAACAGGTTATATTTCGGACTCAACAAATTAGAATACCTCATTAATATTATTTTTTTCTTAATTTTTAAACAAGCATTCGTCACAGTTGGTCATAGTGTATAACATGTTGAAAATGTTGTTGAGAGTGTTGTCAGAATAAAATTTTCATACATAAATAATTCATACCTCAAGTTCGAGATCAAAGATTCTTAAAAGATAATTTCAATATTGAGAAGATGAAAATTTTAGATATTCACGAATCAACATACACAACGCGTATCTTCTTTAGAACGGTTCTATGTAACGGACTTCGTTCCGTTTGTCATCAATTTTGACATGTACTGCTTTGTGAGGCAATTATCGTGGATGAGAACGGTTAGAAGGTCCAGTGAACCCTCCTTAGGACGATGCATTTCCTTACTCATCTTTCCACGTGAGATTTCGTTGCTTTTGGTAAAAATGCACGAAAAGAGCTGTTGAAGTAGGAAAATATTACCGAATACGCATTTAAGTTATTTTTTATTATATTTCCCATTTGATACTGATTTGTACTACAATGTTTAACCTTTCATCAATAATAAATTAATTTATTTTAAGACTTTTTGTCTTAAAACATGCTGCAAAAGATATGATTTGCACCGGTAATTGGCAATATGAATTGTCTATGAAAGGATTGAATTTATGACTTAAAATAATTAAAAATATAAATTATTATTATTGAAAACCCAATATTTATTTTGTTAATATATTTTTCAAAAAAAAATTCCAAAAAAGAATCTAATAATAAATAACAATAATGAAAAGAGATAAGAACATTAAAATAGAATTGATTTGAATTTATGTTTACAATAACATTTTCATTTATATCAGTTATTAGTTTTACTATTCTTATTTAATAATCTTACATTAATATCACTTATCATAATAAATTTTGTGATGGTACGCTGTAGAAAATTTGAGAAAGTTTGCGAAAATATTGATTTAATTTTTATAATAATTGCATTATGTATATACATTGTAAAATATTCTATAATAAACTTTTATCAAAATATAAAAATTTAGTATAAAATGGCACGATTACATTATTATCAGCTTCATAAATTGAGCAAAAATTAACTTCAGTTATATTTAATTTTTTACAGAGTTATCACACACTAAACAAGTTGTAATTTGTTAAATTTTTCTCTGTATTATTCATTTTCCATCATTTCATATTTTTATCACTAAATGTTGCTTATGTTAAATAAAAATATGTAATATTGAGGAAATACAATTTAGGCGACTGGTAGTACGCATTCGACAACTCTCCTTTGTCTAAAAATAGCTGAATACAAATCTGGAAAATCATTTTTTTACATCTTTAAAATAATTACATAGAACTCTCAAGAATAATAATTGCTGCAAAAAGTTTTGACATTCTAGTAACCAGTTTAAGCATCCTATTTAATTATTTTAAAGATCCAATCAAATTATTTTCAGATTTGTATCTCGCTAATTTTTAAATATTTCAGCAAAACCATTTTTTCAATATGCTCATATTGATTGCTTCTACATGTGAATACAGATTTTATCTCAGATCAGACAATTCGATATTTTTTATATGAAGCTTATACCGTTTTTATGACTTATAAGAATAGAAAATGCGAGTTGCTACTAGATTATTGTGCATAGCTTTCACATTTAATGTGTCGCGGCAAAAAGTACATCTGCTGACCATTAATATTAAATTGTACAAATTTTGGTAACAAATTGCTGTGAACAGCCACAAATGAATAAGATATTTTCCATTTTACAATATGTGTGGAATATATTTGCTTCGTGAAGTTTCACAATTAAGCTAGCACGAAGTTGTCAAGTTGTTGATTATTCCGATGTCACGAGGAACATCCCTGCATATTAACAGAAACGTTTGTAGAGCACTCACGATGCTTTCTATGGTACTTTTCCTTTTGCGCTATCGTCGCGGCTGCGAACTTTCCTTCTGAACATTCTGGTGTCGTGGAAAGAGAGAGTGAGATGTAAACTTGAGAAGTCAAAAGTAAGCGAGGCGCGATAATTGAGTGATGAATGATATCTGATGCAAATCGATTTACATAGACTCGCAGTTTCTGAAAATTCCCATTATTGAGATCAGGGAGTTTATTAGGGAAAAACCGAGAAAACCGAATTTTCTTGGAATTTTCAAGGGAAGCAATTCATGGATTTTTCTGGGATTGGTATTTAGGGAAATTTTTCTCAGAGAATTCTTTTACAAAATTTGCGTAACTCTGGAGATGAGCAATTTGCGAAGCGACATTTTTGTGTTTATCTATAGCTTCGAAATGCCGCGTGCCGGAAATCTTCCGCGTCGAAAGGTAAGGGAAAAAAACTGGTAACTCGCTACCGGGATCGCATTTATGGCTGGAAATTTCATCATCGCGGTATTGCTCACGACGAAACTTTGTACTGCCGCTTGTATAGAGGAGAAATTTATAGGCTTGTCGTAAGCCTGTGGAAATAGAAATCATTTCTTCGAGCGCCGCGGATGCATTCTTCTGTAACATCCGTGACATAATTTCCATCGTCATTATCGCGAGATGATAATCCGCCCCGAGGCGTGACGGACGAATCGCCCAAGGGTACGCACGCGATCAAACTATGAGAAAATTGATTATACAAGTTCATAACGTATTGCCCTCGTATTATCGAGGTAACGAGATAAATTTCCTGGCCGGTTGAATGCACTCAGAAAAAAATGTAGCATTAGATAGTACAATTGGGGAATTATCTTCTACAAATAA
>QKQZ01043662.1:0-19439 GCA_003595255.1 Solenopsis fugax | reverse complement strand
GTGCGTGCGTGCGTGCGTGCGCGCGCGCGTGTGTGTGTGTGTAGTTGTTTTATCGTTTATTGTTTATTGTAATATCGCACTCTTTGGTAAAATTGAAATGAGATTAGAGAATGGATGATAAAAATGTTTATTTCGTTTTACTCTATTGCACGATATATTGTATATAATAATTTGCGTATGTAGAACGACGTCTACTTATAATTACAACCGTTTATTTCGGCGGAATGAGAGCGAGAGCGTCTCGTGCGTAAGCTGCGTTCCTTCAATCCTCGATTCTTTTCCTCACCTGTGCCTGTGGGATTGTCATGCGCGGACGATTTATATATCGATACTTCGCAGTCGTCAAACGATAGATGCAATTGCTATAAGTCTATACATAGTTTTCATGTTACATGTAATCTATATTTCTTAGAAATGTAGAGTATAAGGGGATATTAATTGCTTATAGACACATCAAAATAAAGGTTTGATATTGCTTAGAGACACATCAAAATAAGGGTTTGAATTTTTTATGGAAAAATGGAAGGAAATGGAGAAGTAGTGTTTATTTCATTGTAAAGGTCATACTTTTCACTATTATGTATTTAAATTTTATTAAAAAATAATATAAAATGACACTGTTATCAAGTTTTCCTTAATCATATTTTCAGAAACCGTATGATCACTATATCTTGAAAACGGCTCGATTGATCGACTTACAATTTTACACATCTTTTTAGACATTGAGAACTAGTATTTGACATAGGACTTTTTACTGTTTTTTATCGCAGCCAAAAAATGAGCAAAGAAACGATTTTGACAGTTACCTCATTGTTCAATATTTCGGAAAAACGGTTACATCAAGCACTATTTATTTTTCAACTTTTTAAAGTTTGTGTCATTTGATTTCTAATGAGCAGCAGTGGTCACTGTAAGCGCTATTTTTATAAAACATAATTTAGGAAAATTTTAACAGTGACGCCATTTTATATCATTTTTAAAAATAAAGTTTAAGCGTCAACAAAAAACTGTAATCTTGACCATAAAGTAAACACGATTTCTATAACTCTTTTTACGAAAGTTTTTCCAAAAAAGCTTACTAAATGAGACCCTCGTTTTGACTTGTCTTGGTGTCAATGCTTCTTTGGCGAGTATAAAAGGAAATGTATTGAGAAAAAATTTTTTTTATGTACAATTTTAATTTCTCGAGTATACAATCTTTCAATTCTTATTAATTTCTCACGACAAACCTGTAGAGATTAGAATTCATCTCTTTTATAGGGGACAGTGTCATCCACAATATGAACTTTAAACTTTTAAAGGAAATTGCATAACGATCAAATGCAGTTATGCTTCACGACCTTTTGGCGACCTCTAACGTTTCGGAGAACGAAAATTTCGGGTCGTAAATCCAGGACCAAATCTCATCTATAGGTCGAAATTAATCGGGCCACACCGTGGGTTATTTTTTTCTATCTCTTCGCCACACCGAAGCGCATCGAAGCCGCGAATTAATCTCATCGTAATCTGTACACTATCAATTGTCTCTTCGTGTCCACGTGTTTAAAATTTAGTGAGTGTCAAATGAATAGTAATTTGTTATTACTTAAATCGCTTAAATGAATAAGCGAAAGGAACTTCTGTTAACTTTTGCTTTAAATTTTACTTCTGTATTAATTATTAATTCGATAACTATATGTTGAGATAAAAAATCTTATTAAATTAAAACTCATATAATTATTAATCGAAGAATAAGATCATGTTTTAATTAAATGCATCCACAAAGCGCAAGTTACAAAATAAATAAGACACCGTACAAATGTTAATGCTTTACATTGTTATTTATTTCATATTGTTTAAATGCGTTTAATTTTAGTGACATGCATTTAAATACTCGTTGACATTTTTACATCCTCTTACAACTGTTAAAATGTCAGTTTCAATATTCCGTTGATTGCTTTTGAAATAAAAATGTATTAAAAATTAATTTACGATGTTCGTAATTTACGCGAGGAGTAGTGCATGCGTTAGCAAACATATATGTAAATTGGATATGAGTTTTGCTTACGAGCAATTTGCTTTCACAGCAGCTTTCGTGTGTCTGTTAAAAGACCGCTTGTTAGCTTATTTAAATAGCCGAGACTAAAATCGATTTCGAATGCGGGAAACAAATCTCCGTGACAAGAGGATTCGATAAAGGGAGCTATTCGAGTCGGGGAGAAAGGGATTAAGTAATTGGCGGAACGGCATCTCCGCAATCTCGCGTACAAGCAGGAGGTACAGCAGAATCGCAGTCGCGAAAAACGATCGAGAATCACGGACGTGCTATTGTTGGGATTTTGTAGAATAGCTCGCTTTGCAACTAATGTCAAAAAGGGGGATAGCTGCGAGGGCTTCTAAGGCTATAAGGGTGAGAAAGCGATATTACCGGCCGTTGCACGTAATGCTTGGGAAGGCATCGATCCCTTTTCCCTTCCCTCCTATCTCACCTTCTTGGAAAGTACAAACAGGAAAGCGAGTGTGGAAGATAAAAGATGACGCGTGGGAGGGTAATAGGGTCGTGGAGGAAGAAAAGGGTCGAATGCATGTTGCGTTCCTTTAACATTGGGAGTGACGTGTTTACCGTGCGTGTATAGTATTATTTCTCTAAAAATGTAAAACAAAATAAATTAAAGAATTAATGAGCTGATATTAATTTTCACATTTATTGTATTGTTATATTCAATAAAATGAATTTATCCCGACCGTAAAAATGTATCGATAGGACGAATTACGTATCACAGAGTTAAAAAATGCAAAGTAGAATGAGACGTGATGCTTAGATGCGCATAAAATTCTATATGTATATCCTTGGCACATTTTATTTTTTGAAGCAACTTCCTGTGCGACGGCGAAGAGAAATGGCATTTGCTTATCAACCTCTGAATACGAGAGTGGACGAGTCCCGGGATAAAATGCGCAGAAATATTCTTTAACTTGATATTTAACTTATCTAAAAGACATTTTAACTTAAAAGGCGCTTAATGCTACGCTTTAATCGTTAACTGAAGCGATACAGCATCTGAAAATCCTTTTCCGAGAAGAAAAATATTTTTTGTTGGACCATTAGCATTCTGTTTACATTGAATAAATTCAGCTTTTTTTTTCTTTCAAATAGAATTTTTTATTTCATTAAGCCGTGGGCATGGTAATTAACTGTTAATAATTGCGGAATTAATACGATACAAAACACGATACATTTTACTACGAATGATGAGCCTTACAATTGATCAAACAATCACATTACTAATTCAGCAACGCTATTGACGGTCCTCAATCTTGGCATTAATCAATTTTTTATAACAACTATATCGCTTATTCTGTCAACGTGCTTGAATGTCAGGATGCAGAAAATTGTCAGGGGAAAAAGACGCGGCAACGTCGCGGTAACGGCTGCAGGGGTGGCCGAGACGCAGTAGGGGTTGCTGCGAAGTGTAGGGGCGCCGATCAATATGGCGGCAGGGGAGGGTGTGGCAGGGGAAGGAGGGGAACTTTCGGAAGACAGGGGTGGAACGGGAACCAGGTACGCGCGATCCTGTCGCGTTTCAGTGACCTTGAGCCTCCTTCTCTCACGAGACAAGCTATCTGTTTCTATACATATATACACACACACACTCACATACACATGCATTTACCCAAAATCTTTGACCGACGCGCTTTCCAGACACGCGAGGGATTTAAAGGTGTAAGGAAAAAATTTTTAAATAATGATTTTTCTAATAAGATTTTTAAAAATTAATTTTTTTAGGGAGGGATGGAAAGCATAGTGATTCGATGCAGTGCCAGTAACCGTTACGTCTGCTAACTTGGGTAGTTAGGAACCTCCGGTGCAGCCATGCAGCGGGAATTTCTGAGCAGCACCTATATAGAATGTTCTAAAAGCGACACGATTCTAGTTTGAACGGGAAATATTAATATCGTAATACATTAGTATTACTCTCCGTTATTATGATTTATATTGTCTACACTATACGGAATGTTTTATTCATTAGACGGCTGGAGGCATGGCTGCAGGCATTAAAATAGCAAAGATATTTTTATATTTTATATTTTCGTTTCGTAACCGTGCCATTTGCAATTACACAATTCAACGAAAAATGACTCCTTTTAAATACCAGAATGAGACTTAAATATAGTTATTTCTAACAGTTTTTGAATGCTAAATACGAATCGGCTTCCAAATTTCTCTATCACGTCACAGCTTTGAGAAATTTGCAATTAAATTTGCAAAAAAAGACTATTTTCACGTACTTTGTCATATTATAATTACAATACATGATACGTTGCAGAACTTTTATTGCAACCAATAGTAAATATGTTGTTAAAACTTTAGGAATCTTTGATATCGGCTATGGTTAAGATATCTATTTAAACGTGGGGTATGTATGTGAAAAATTCCTACATGCCTTTGCAAAATTTTTTTACAAAAATTTAAACATGATTTAATTTTCATCGGTTATTTTAAATTAGTCAATTTAAGTATTAGATTCATATTCAGTATCATGAGACTTCTATATGTAAATTGTTGCAAAAATTGGCATAATTTTGAAATTTTAATTTCCGTTATATTGAATCCATTTTAAATTTATCAATTTTGGATTCATATTTAACGATCTAAATCTTAAATTTAAAGAAATAAAATCGTTAATGCTCTAATTCACAACAACTTTGAATTAAACTTCAAAACTACTATTTAACTATGAATATTTTCTTAATCATAGTCGACGCAAAAAGTTTCTTTTAAAATTTTTTACAACATATTTAATTGCAATGAAACTTTTTTCTCCAGCACGTTACATGTCGTAACTATTATATGACAAAATAAAAATAGCACTTTTTTACAACTTTAACTGCAAATTTATTCTAATTCTAACGTGATGGAGCAATTTGAAAACCGGACGTGTATTCACCATTCGAAGAACTATAGAAAATAACAAGTCCCGTTTTGATAATTTTTTTTATCGAACTTCGTTATTTTTATTTCTTTACGAGTCAGTAGAGAAAGATCGCCAATATTGACATACTATCTTGTTTTTGGATTACATTTCTTAAACAAAAACTAGATATAAAACTGAAAATATAAATACAAACTAAAAATCTTCTATAAAATGTTGCAGCAATTTTTATAATATTATTTCTAATTCTGCAATAATTAAGTTTTTTAAGATAAGTAAAAATAAGCGTACGACAAAATAAATCCCAAAACCGACATTAAGTTGGATTACTAACTTAGTAAATAGATCTCGTAATCCTGTGCCTTTTATTCTATCTTCTAAATGGTTTTCATTATTTTATAATCTTATCAATACGTTTGCCGGTTTATGCAGCATCCTGATTTTATTTAAAACCACATTATGAGTTAAATAAGAAAGAGAAAAATATAAATAAAACAGTTTTAAGACGCTATAAACATGTAAAATAATTTAATATTATCAATAATATTCACTATTGTTTAACTTGCGATGTAATTTGTAAAAGAAGATCGTGCAAATTTTATTCTTGCTTTTGAAGAATTTGTTTTAGCAGATTTTACGTAGAAAAAAGCACGGACATGTATGAATTATGAGTTTTTACTTATTTAATTATGTAAGCAGATCATGTTTTCGTTAGCATTAATAAAGTTTCAACGTTTAATTTTCGGGAAATGGGAAGCTATCGCTTTAGGAGACTTATATAGTTATTTGGTTACTTTTATTAATATTACTTCGGTGATAAAATTATAAGACTTTATTCCTTGAAACATTCTTTTCATTTTCGTAAGATTACAACCATATCTTTCGAAGCGCATTGTATATTTCGTGCAGTGAGCTCTAGCGCGCCCGCTAGGATAAAACACGAGAGTATTGTATGCTTACTTTGTGCTGCAGCAACGGTGGTGCCCTGAAAAAATAATTTTGCAGCGAGACCGTCGTAAGTCGCGATAAAGAGTAACAGAATGAACTGTGTGCCGGAAGTGGAAACGGCAGCGATGTACGCTCTACGCAACGATACCGAATTCCACCCTCCTTCTCATCAAGTCCTTATCTTTATCTCCGAAGCCAGTCTCGTTTGCCCTGTTCCTGACGACGCTTCCGTATTCCACCCCAAGGATGATAAGATATTTCAGAAAATGTGAAGAAGTCAGTGTCGAGTTTTTCTCAAAGATAAAACAATAATATTTGATATATTTTATATTTAAATAATTTTTATACTTCAAAATATCAAGATAATTGAAAATTTTAAAGTTTGTTTTTTATAAAATGTATATGTGTTAAATATCAAATATTAAAATAGATATTTATAGATTATTTTAAATTTATTTAAAATTAATTTTGAAATATTTACATTGTTCAAAAGTGATAATATTTATCTATATTTATATCCTCTCAATTCATTTGTAATATACTATATACATCTGTATTTTTTATTGCAATATATTTGTTACATTGTTGCATAATATTTTACGATTTTATGTACGATATCGTATTCGCTAGTTATACATGATTTTCTAGTCATATTTTGCTTCGTTGTAATTTTAAAATTTCCAAGATTTATATTTTTTGCGCTTTTATTACCTTTCTACGTTCGCAAATTTTCCATTTGCAAGTTATGTTTATTCCGTCCTGTTTGCTATGTGCTACGTTTGAATCCGTTTCGTTTCAAGAAACAAAGAGTATGTAAAGTAGATATTTGTTTTTGCAAATTTAAATATGGGGTTCTGCTTTTTACTGTCGAATGCAATTCTCGCGGCTAAAAAGTAGGGAAGGGATTTCTCAGCTACGGAAATTTCACCGAAATTCGCGGCCACCGCACTGCCAAGTAGTACGAGTCAATATTTTGTCGGGTCGTCGTTCCTCGTTTGTCGAAGCTATCGATTGGCTCGTCTTCTTTTGCTGTTAGCACTTCGCTGACATCCAGACTCGTCCATGTTCTCTCCCTTTTTCAGGAAAACGACGTTCTCTCGCCCTATGAGTTTACAGTCGCTCGATCGACCGTGAATATACTTCTGGCTGCTTGAGAACGAGAGTCATTTCGGGCTACGAAAATTGGAGGGATCGTATGTTATCGGCCTAAACGAGCGTCCTTTCCACCTTGTCACTTCACGACATATAAACACTGTTACGTTCCGTGTTGCTGAAGTGTGTAAATCAGTAGCATACTCTATTTGCTACTACGAGGTGGTCAAAAATTGTTGCACTGATTTAACCATCTAAAAGCAAAACAAGTTTATGTAAAAAAAAGTTTATATAAAAAGAACCAGTGATAACTTTTAAAAGGTTTGTAAGTAAACTCGACGATCAAATAAATATAAGCTGACTTATGAAAACGGTCAAAGAATTCACGGATTCGTAATACTATATGTCAAATTTTGTTATGTTCTGGGGGCGTTGACCTTTTGGCATCACATGCGTTTCTTTTACGACTCATTGAAGTGATTTTCCTGAAACACTGTAAGGATTTTTCAGGTCGTAGAATTCAAATTTGAGATGAAAAATTTTAAATTCAACCAAATGCCCGACTAAATAAAATGGGTCAAGAATTTCAAAAAATGTAAACGGTGTCATCATTTTTTTAAATTCTTCATCTGAGAGTTTTTTGTTTCATCTCATAATACAAATTTGATGTCAGAAACTCAAAGTTCAAAATAGCAGACTTGATGTAGCATGTGGAAGAATGCAGTAACTTAAGAAACTCATTTAATTTTCTACTAAACAAAAATTAATGATTCTTATTTCTTAAACGTTTTCTATAATACTTTTCAAAAATTAAATTGCTACCTGTATAAGTATATGAAATTTCATACGATCCTATTTTCAACTTTCGAGTGCAAAAAATTATCATATTTTTTGGATTTTTGAAATTTCAGTCCGTCATATTGCCATTTTGAATTTTTAAATATTGATCACGAATTTGTTTATAGAAATCCGAAATATTCTTATACACAAAATTTTATCAAAAATAATTTTTTCTTGATTCCAAGAATATTTTCGTCCGAAACGAAAAATATAGACAAATTTATTTATTTATATTTTCGCTCGAGTTTTTTTTATAAAAGACTTTTATTTCATCACAAATATAAAATCATTGTCATCTATAAATTTGTGAATGCACACACACAGTGAGTTTTATAATCTTAAATTCTTCGAATTCTTCTTCTTTGAATTATTCTGGCGGAAAAATCAAAAATAAAATGAAATGTGAATGAAATTCAGCTCCGAAAGTGGCAATGTGTCTGGTTGATGTTTATTTAACAATGTGAAAATTCTACATACGATGTGTATTTCATCGATTACCATTTTCAGCGTTATCCGATCGAACGATATCGGACAGAATAAACGAACGGACGAATCATAATTCCTGGCCTTATCCTTCCAATTAGAAGCTATAGATTGGCGCGTGGCTAGATTACGGAAACGCGAATACGATTTCAATTAGTAGAAATTTATTGATTCGAAGAATGTTGCCCCGTGTCAGAGTGGACGATAAATTCATTAAACTAACGAACGTCAAAATTCCGCGCGGCGCGTAAAGAAAAGACGACGAAGTTGTCAAATTAACGAAGCTATTTAGCCGATATGGAATATTCCTAATCGCGTCATTGATCCCGAGCATATCGCGAGCACAATGTAAGCTGCCGTTCGTTTATTATGCAAGCAATAATGCCCGATGCGGTACATCTGCGTCTGTGCATAATTTTAATAAGGAAGACATGTGACGCCTACGCACCTGGCACGAAATCCAGGCTCTCTTGACTAATTATACCGCAAGTTTGGCTTGACTAATAATAAGAAGATAAAGTATAATTTAACAATTAATTTCGAATAAATAATTTTGACAAAAACTCAAGTCGAGATTTAATTTTCAGGATAATTATCAATTATGTGAAATGACAAATATCGCATCTTTTAATACGCCAATTAGTCATTTATAAATATCACAGTACGAATCGCGCTGTTGAATCGTGTTCGGGACGATGTAGCTTGTGTACAGTCATGTATAAAATGTTGATGGCAATTTGCCGAGGGAATGTATGCCGCGGCTTAAGGAGTTAGATTTTGAAATTGCTGGCGGTGGTACGAGATTGCACGGAGGGTAGAAAGATGATATTGAACGTGAAGCTGCTTGTCCGCGAAGCTTACGCCTTACGGGGGTCGGGAGGGTAGCTCTCGTGACCGAAAAGAATCGCCGGGCAAACGAGCTGCCATCATTTCCACGAGGTAGAATCTTGCATGGTGCGCGCCTAGATGGAAGAAGGTCAGGCGGAGGAAAGATGGAGATCCTCGGCGAAAGGCTGGAAGCTTTGTGATCGTGTTTGCTCGGACTTCTCGCGCATATTTCATATCCAGACTGCGTCTCTTACCCTTTTTACCTTTTCTTTCATGTTTTCGCGTCTTGAGCAGCGTTTGCTGCGAGCATAGAGCTTTCCTCTCGTTGTCCCGTTCGCTTATTTCGCCAACTCTGTAAAGCAATTTCATCGAGAATACAGGGCAGCTTTCTTGAGCTATTTATTATTAATTTTTCAAAAATACTATTATCGTTACATGAGTTTAGAAGATAGGGAAGAGATGTCGTGTACGTATCTCAATTATATTATTTTTTATTATAGATATATCCCATTTAGTACTGATTTGTATACAAATAAACATTGAAAATTGGAGCTTGATATTTCAAGTATTTATTACTGCAATTTTTACCTTTTAACCAATGAAAAATTAATTTATTATGAACCTTTTGGCAACATCTATAAAAGATACGATTTAATCAACCTGCTCTCTTGAAACGTCCCTATGAATCTTTTAAATCGTATCGCTTTTGAAAGTTTCGAATTTATTTGAATTGAAATTTTATTAATAATTTAAATCGAAAGAAGGGATTAAGTATTTAATAATTAATCAGTAACAATAATAAAAGATAAGGACATCGAAATATAATTGGCTTGAACTTATTTTTGCAATTGACATTTTTATTTCTATCAACTACTAATTTTACTATTATCACTTATATCATTCATTTATTGTAATAAAATGTGTACGATTTAAAAAATTTGATAGATTTTATAAAATATTGATTTTATCTTTATAATAATTGCCAATATATACAATGAATAAATAATAAAAATAAAAGGTAAGGGAATCGAAATAAAATTTGCTTGAACTTATTTTCGCAATTAACATATTTTAATTTCTATCAATTATTAATTTTATTATTATTACTTATTAGTCTTACATTAATATTATTTATTTTAATAAAATTCTAATAAAATTTGTGTTGACGTGATTTAGGAAACTTGATGTTTTATAAAATATTGATTTTAATTTAATAATAAAATTGTCACTATGTATATACAATGAATGTAAAATATTTTACAATAAATGTTTTCTTCTTTTATAAAAATATAAAAATTCGCTATAAAATTGCATGATTATATTATCAGCTTTATAAATTGAGCAAAAATTCATATCAATTGTATTTGATTTTAAAACAATTTAAAATGTTGTTAGCACATGCATAGAACAAGATGTATTATCCATATTAATTTTTTATTTATTTATTTACATTTCTCTCACATTTTGCTTATTTTAAATAAAAATATGAAATGTTGATGAAGTGCAATTTTTAGATGATTGGTATGCATTCAGCAACTGTCCTTTATATGTAATAACAATATAAAAATAAATAAATGTATTTATACGTCATTACTCGAATTTAACATTAAAATATTTTAAATAAAAATTTAATAGAGATATTTGATGAATTTATCTTTTATTTCTTTAAGAAAAGCACTTGTGGTTTCAATAATAATAATGTTTTTATTTCATTCAGTATTAATGTTTATCAATTATTTGATATTAATTATTTTTAATTGCGTTGGCCTTAATGAAGATATTTATCACATTAGAGCAGCAATATGTATCTTCTAGGGCTTCATGCAATTGACGATAATGACTGTTTCGAATAATGTGTACATACCTACCATTCGACATTATTTGGCAGTGTATCGAATCATATTACACTTATACAATAGCATCCAATTAAACGGCACCCTCAATATTCGAATCAATTGCAATGGAACTTGAGATAAATAAATATTGGAGGTTAAAAGTAAAAGTGCACTTATCCATTTGTTATATAATCTTTTAAACAAAATATAGGATCTATATCGGAATTGCTCTCGTTGTTATTTCCTTGGCACTTCGAGTTCCCGGCAGTTATAAATTTTACGATTATTAACTTCCTGATGATCGTGCAACACGCGTTTGAATTATAGCACGGTTGTTGCAGTCGATTTTGCATTTTCCGTATGCAATGCCGCCGGTATGGTCGACATTATGCAACACAACCGTATGTACGATTTCGGCTGAGACATTAGAGTAATTTGCCCGCTGCGGTTTGTGGACAACGAGGTGTGCTCATGACGCTAATTATAACGAATGCCTTCGAGTGGGTCATGCTAACGCTGCGTTCCGAGGTGCGCACCGAATATTGTTCAGAAACGGTGCCAAGTCATATGTTTTACCGCGGTGTATAGTCTACTAAATGCAAATTTTATATTACGCATCCTGTCGCACAGCATAATCGGGCGCGTTGAGAGGAAAATTTCGGTACTCGTTAATTAATAGGTCGACGCGAAAGATTAATCGCTTTTCCATTAAGTCCCGTTTCCAAATGAGCCAACTCGAGCTTTTTCGAAGGTGAATCGTAAAATATCCCAGTGAGGATAAAAAAAAACATTGAATTGAATTGCATTGAATGATTCTGATGAATAAAAGTTACTTTGAAGTTACTGGTGGACTTTTCGTCGACTTTATTTGAAAAATGCGACAAATCCACGCCAACTTGATAAAATCTGCAAGTTCACTGGTAAGATATAAAGCGCAGAAGGGATAAGGTTAAGAAACAGATATTCTCTCGGTCCTTTTGTCGATCGTGAGAACGACCCTATCTTCCGGGTCTGCAGCTGCGAAGATAACGGATCGGGAAGCGGAATTTATGACGGCGAGCGGATCGCGAGCCAAGGATGCATCGCATTCATGCCGTCGCATGGCAATGCAAGTGACCGTCGCTACTGCAGCTCCAGTTTGGGATATCTTGTTCAAACGTGCGAGGCTGTCTGTGCCACTGACAGGCAGTAATGTTGCGTGGCGATATGTTGCAAGCTGTTTTGCGAACAACAAACGCTGTATCGCCAATTAAAACTAAACATTGCATTTTGAGTTATACACAGCTCTATAACGAGGCTAAATGGAGTCTATATACATCGTCATTTCGTTAGAATTGCTCATGTATCTCTTTATTTATACATAAATTAGTTTCAGAAATCTTCTAATACACCCGAAGACTACATTTATTAAATTATATGACGAAATCTTGCACAAAAATTATAATCTGGAATTATGTAGATTATTTAATAAGTTATTTAATAGATTATTTAAAATATAAAAATGTAAAAGTATTTTATAAAATATTGAAAATTAATTTCAAAACATTATTGCGGAAAAGCTGTAACGATATGGCGAATTATCTTAGTGATATGTGCAAAATTAAATTTGGAAAGAAGTTGTTTAATAATTGAGAAAAACATTTTTATATAAGAATATGTATAAAACATTTTGAAATATGATTAATCCGTATATATGTTTACAAAATATATAATTATTTTTATAATGTGGAAATATTGCAACATAAAATGTTGCACATTTAGCAAAAATTTTAAATAAAGAATCAAACAGTTTTTGAAATATAATTTGTATCTCAAAAGATTTGTCTAATCATTTACAAATATTATTTAAAAATTTTACTCTGACAAAATAGAAAATCATTTTAATGCAATTATTGTGAAATTTTTGTCAATTTTTATCGTTATTGTGTAACATTTACCTTCATAAGCACATTGTATAAATATTGCATAATAAGTTTTTGAAATATAAATATTTGACAATTATTTCAAAATCATTATTTCTATTAAATTTTTTATTTAAAACGGTACCATGCTGAATCTACATTATAATTTAGGAATAATTATGCATTTTTATATGGATATATGTATATGGATTAATTATGTTTTTTTAAATGTTTTATACATAATACAATTAAATATTTTAGCTAAATATTTTCTTCAATTGAACAATTTGTCCTAAAATTTAATTTTGCAAATATATCATTAAAATAATTTGTCATAGTTTTGCCAAAATATTACAATATTTCGAAATTAATTTTGCAAGCAATTGTCAATATTTTATAAAAAGGATCTTCTATATCTATATTTGTAAATACTTAAATATTTGAAAATTATAATTTTTATACAACATTTTTTTCATACAAATAAATATTATCTTATCGGGATGCACAATGTTCTTACCAGAGTAGTTAAATAGAGCGCGATGAACAGTTTAAAAATGAAGATGAAGAGTGATTTATAATAATTTTGGCAGTACGTTATACATTATATTGATTATATTATTATTATCTTCTAAAGATACATATCAGATTAAACTAATAGATTCGTTTGTACATTACTCTCAGCGAATATGCTACGAATTTGATTTATTGGGCATATAATCCATCAATCTGTCTATCTCTTTCTCTCTCTCGTTCTCTAAAAGACTTAAGACCATCCCTCTGATTATGTTTTTACTCTGAAGTCGGCTTCTTTCAACCCGGAAATTACTTTCATCCCGCCCTCTTCCTGTCTCACCCTCCGAGCTCGCCCGCTCCCTGTCGGTCCTTTTTCCTTCTTTTTATCCGTTTTATCGCAGATTTCCCGGAAGGTAATACCGTTTTATGCCTCTTACGACCCTCGTTGAACGACTATCCGGCTACAGATAATCGAGTACTTCGACTGTCAGGCAAATAAGTCGGTAGAAGGGGAATCTTTGAAGGTATGTCTGTCTCTGCGCGCGTTGTACCCAGATTTGCGTATATTGAAGTTTTCACAAAGCGTGTTTGCTTGCGATATGCTACGCGAATCGATAAACTAACGTATTGAAATCGGAATATGATAAAGTCTTGCTACAAATTCAATCATAATGTTAATCGAAAACGCATAAAGCTGCTGTATATTCAAAGAGAGATGTAAGAAATCCAATAACCTCGACGACAGAATATGAAAATTAGACAACTACAAACTTCAAAAGTTGAAGCAGCTCCCACAGCTTTACGAGCGCCAAGACATCGAAATGTTTTCTTTATGTCGAAAATATAAAATCTCGTGTCAATATATCTTCTTTTATTGATTGCAAAAAGATATAGACTCGCGCGTACGAAGAAATATATTGTAATAAAATTAATCATATTTTATTCATTTGTTCCCTCCACCATTTTATTATTAACATATTAATTTCTTTCAGTGCCGTGTAAATTGTTGAATGGCATCTGGCTAATTATTTATTGAAAATACTTTAATTGCTGTTTTCTCTCATTTTTCAATCACCGTCATTATCAGCGTTTTGCAACAATATCCCAATAATATCTTCAATTTCACTCGTAACATTTATCTGGATCATTAAAAAGAAAAAAAAATCGGATTAGTGTGACTCGCGTTCAGAATAGCTCTCGTTATACCGAAATATTATTACACTCTCCTCGTTTCCGCTCCAATTGCCGGCACTTTTCGCGCCTCGATTTTCACGCATGCCGCGCTTCGATTTCGAAGGTAAACCCACCGCATACAGAGCACACACCCCATTCCTTCTCCTTCCAAATCTTCTTTTATTCGCCAACGGGCGGAATCGAAGATATATGTATGTATTCCGCCTGGCTTCATACCGAGACGGCCTTCCAATATTCTCGCAATATCGTCACACCGCGAATTGTTGCCCCGCTTCCTTATTTTCCTCATGTAAATGCGTACATACGGGATCATCGTGCACGCATGTTCCTTGTGATTTTACGGAATATCGCCCGGTTGATCCGATGACATGCAAAGTCGACAGCTACGCGCAATATGACATCTCGTCCGTTTTTCCCCTTTTTGTTTTTCTTTTCTTCTTTGATCTTTGTAGCAGATCATGATGTGCACTTTATGCGAACGTTACACTGCAATATTATTATTGTAACATTTATTATTACTGATATCGATACGCATATCAATACCTATCGAAATTATTAATAGTATTTATTTATGCAACTGATGTAAATTTCAGCTTTTGATGGTTTATTTCCGTGGTTTAGATGCCATTAATTGTCTTTTGACAATCATTTCCTATCGTACCCGCGCTGCTTTTATTTTCTCTCTTTCTCTTTTTCAAATAATACCACGATAGATCAATGATATAGTTACAACAAGATAACGTAAAATTGTATTTAATTATTTATCGTACACACAACAGTATTATTTACATGAGCTATATCGCGCACAACTTTCAAATATTAAATATCATTACTGTTATATCAACACATTAATATTATGTATCACGTATGAATATGATATGTAATGGAATATTATTATATAGCCTTATAAACTTGCCTGGAGGTTCCAAACCAATTTTGTGACAAGATTGGTTTCAATGTATAAATATTCTTTTATTGTAAAAGTTGATTGTTTTGTGTTTCTGTTATTAAAAATAGTAATCTAATTTTATTTTTCAGTATCTTAATCACCAAATTGAAATAGATGTTTGAAAATTTGTTGAAATATATTAAAAGTACGAAATGATAATTATAAAATAAATATATAATAAAATAATAAAAATGTGTAGAAAAATCTATTACAAATACACGTACTGGATATAATGTAACTGTGATAAAGTTAAATCTGAAAAAATGCCATTTCATTTTATTTTGATGCGGGGGGAAGAATGTAATTTATCCCGCTTTAAGGAAATCGTTGCTACTTTGAAAAATAAGCTTTGACGGAATAATTTAGAATTTCGTTCGCTTTAAAATGAATGTATCGGGATTGTTTGTCATATATACATGGGGAAAAGAGAAAAACGTAGCGACAGGCAGAGAGAAAGAGAGTAAAGATAAACTCAATAAATGCTGCAGTCACGTAACGGATCCCTTGTACGCACGAATGTTGTGGCGGCTGAATCTTCATTACTTCCGGTTTCTCTCTTACACACATATACACACATATACACACACACACACACACACACGTACAGAGATACGTTTCGACGATTCCTTCCAAGACGGAGTCGGAAGAAACAACAAGTCCGACGTTGCGCGACGAAGAAATCCACGAGATTGCCATGTATACACAAAGAGTGTGGATACGATGAGCCTGCACAATGTAGCTTCTTTAATAGCGCTACCATCTTTATTATTTCGACGCAGAAATTGCGCGCGGCGAGCTCGCTTTTGAAATGATCAAAGCTCGAAGCTGTTTTGAGATTAAACAAGCACCCTCTGATATCGCAATACATATTTGTTAAGATAGGAACAAAGGACGATTGACGATCGAGGAGTTTCGAGTTGCATAAAGCGACGAAGAAGGATATAAGACTTTCTAATAGCGAATTCGGTTGGACGCCTTAGTGGGCGCTGGTGCACATTAAAGCCGTCCTACAGGAAACAACATAAAGATACATGATGTCATTTTTATTACACTTAGGTTAGATTAGATTAGTGTATATAGTGGCTTTAATGCTGGCGCACCAGCACGTAGTTCAATCGAATTCGCTACACTGAGAGAAATGTTTGGTAAAATCAACCAAAGTTTGGTTGAATAGTGATCAAATGAATTTTATAGTTATAATTACTAAATATATTGTTGTTTTGACCAAACAATTTGTAGCCTTAATCAAATAATTATTTTTATGTAACAAATTACAAAAAGTTTTGTTAAATGTAACTAAGTTTGTGGTACCAGTAACTACAAAATTCATTTGATCATTATTCAACCAAACTTTGGTTGATCTTACCAAACGATTTCTTTCAGTGATATAAGAAATGAATTCTAAATTAGGCTGTGTGATTGGAGAAACACATTAGCTCTCCGTCTGCAATTTTTTTCTTGGCACAAATGAAATTTTAATTTTTATTAAACAGATTTTAACACTTGAATGAAAAAAAAACTATTTGATAATGATATGTAGATAATGAGAAGATGTATAATAATCCTGGTTTTTCCCAGTTTTTTTTTAAACTAAGAGATTAAAAAATACTTGGGCTGAATAAAAGAGATCCAGACGGAGAATTAAGACAATGAGATACAAATATCAGTATTTTCGTTGCCGACAATTTTAGCTGGTTTCGTCTAAAAATTTGAATGACAATAGTTTATACAATTTGACTTCTCGATTTTACAAGCATAAAGTGTGACATAACGTTTAGCGAGGAAATGACTTTGGATATTGTTGTTACGCCGTCAATTTCGATCTTGTCACTAATGATCAATGTCGAAGATAGTATTACGAACGCGGATATATAATATATTAATTTGACAGAAACCGCACGCCTCTCTCTGTCTCTCTCTCTCTCTCTTGGCTGCAATTCGTTATGCGCCACGCTAAAGACATCGTATTTCCAGCAGGAGCTTCATAACCACATCTCCTCCCACCTGTTCGTGTCTAACTCCAGCTTCTCCCGCGTAATTGAGTCACTGTCAATTATATTGCCATTTAATTGGGCCAATTTCTCGAACGAGCGAGAAATTTCGGGCGCAACGCGAATTTTCGATCTCTCCCGTTCTGCAGACGATCCACGGGACAGCCACCGGCGTAAGATAAACGAGCGAGAGAAGCAGCCCACCTAAGCAGGATCCTGTCTGCGGATCGCGATAACGACCCCATCCTCGTTATTCGTCGCTCCTTATTATATCCCTAGCACGCCATATGTCACTGTCGGATCAATTTCTGTATGTGCTCGGCGCGCATACGCAAGACGTAGAGAGATAGAGATAGAGAGAGAGAGAGAGAGAGAGAAGACCCGAATAATTCCTTGCCCAACGTGATGCAGGCAAACGTGAAAAACGTAAAATATTTAATTCAATTCAAAAATAGTGCGCGCGAGACTGCATTTCCGACGTATTACATAACGCAAAAGTTGAACGATGTACGAGCATCGTACATCAGTGAACGCGAAGCGTATACCCCGCAGCGTATGCCCTAGAAAAATGAAGTTTTCCGTTGCTTTTGGTGAAAATTTGCCGAAAATATGCATATGAGTGATATTATTAGGGAATTAAATTTTTCCGGGTAATTTAGTCTTTTGCCATGAACGCTAAGTAGCCCATTATTTTTCTAATTAGTTTGAGAATATTCTCAATTTAGCGTTTCTCGAGATCTACCATTTTAAATGCGAAACATTGGAAAAAGAGAAACAGCTGGGCAGAAGTTGGAGAAGAGACCGAGTACTTTTTTTCAGTAATACATTTACATGAGAAATTTTGTGAATAAAAACGTTTACTATTGAAGGAAAGTCGCTAACTGATATAGATTTCTTAAAGCGACACCTTCTTATTGCTCGGAAACGTTCTATTATATTAATATTGATAAAAATATGATCTGTTTAGATAGTTAATGAAATGAAAACCTATACAGTTCATAAATTCTTTTATTTTTAAATCTTCTAAAATAAATTTTCCAAAAACGAGAATATTTTAATAAGTTTTCTTGCAAATTGCACAGTTTAAATAACAGTGAATATATTATTGATAATATTAGATAATTTTACATGTTTGTAGTTTTCTAAAACTATCTTGTTTATATATTTTTTTTATTTTTCTCATAGTGCGGTTTTAAACATAAAATTGTTGTATAGCGTAAACCGGTATACTTCTCTATATGTCGTCTACACCTTAACAATACATAAGTTAGTCCATTTTTGACAAATGATTTTCATGTTTTTGATTTCTAATTATCTATTTTTTAAGTAAACTATTTATTTTTATTTTCTTTATTTTCTTAAACTGCTTTATTTTACAATGTTCAATTCTAATTTTTTAATTTTATAAAATTTATTTAACACAGAAATTTATATGATGATATAGTTTATCAATTTATTTTATAATTAAATCTTCCATTCTTGAGCCGCTTCTAAATTCTTTCATTATTGCCTACTATTTTACACAGAAAAAAATTATTAAATCAACAATTCGTTGTTTCATATATGAGCAAGAATATAAAATTTTCTTGGAAGAATTTATAATTTTGAACAGATATAATTTGCTTACATGAAGAGAAAAATTTTTTCCATGTAAGTAAATTATGTCTGTTTAAGATTTATAAATTTTTCTAACAATAAGAAGATTTTGTATTCTTGCTTATGTATGAAATGAATTGTTGATTTAATATTAATTTTTTTTCTGTGTAGTTTTGGAGCCTATTATAATTTCTTGGCTCATTTTTTGTTATATTACGAAAACATTAATTATTGCATAATACAAAATAGTATTATAAATTAAGAATAGAGGAGACCGAGGCTATTCGTTGCAGGTTTTTTTCTTTTGCGTATCCTGAGTCCTGTATTCATTAAAAAAAAAAGTTGGACGGTTTGAA
>QKQZ01043653.1:0-10916 GCA_003595255.1 Solenopsis fugax | reverse complement strand
CAGGACTCAGGAAACGCAAAAGAAAAAAAACTGCAACGAATAGCCCTGGTCTCCCCTATGTAATAATGTTATACACTGGAAACAGTTTGGTAATAGCAAATATTGAGTGAAATAATGCCAATTAATCCTTCGATCCAATGTTTTTTTCGTTGCTTTTCTAGTCCAACCAGGGCACTAGTACTTGACAGTGTTTTCGAAAGGGTTTTTGGGCTCTAAAAATCTGAAAAAATTCTGGTACACTCTTCCAATGTTCCAGAATACGATTTCTCAATTGTCTGACCTGAAACGTTTTTCACTTTTTTTACGTGTCTGAATATATAATATTTGAGACAGAATAAAATTAAAAATTCCCCGGAGCGTTTAAATTCCTGATTGGACACAAAGGATTAAATATTTGGTTAATATAACTCCACAAATAATTTCATTTTTCTAAATATTTAGTAAGTGTAATTTGATAATATTTACAAAACATTTAGAAAAGTAAAATTAATTTTCGTTATATTAATCAAATATCTAATTGCATTATTTCACTCAATATTTGCTATTGCCAACTCTTGTACAGTATATGTATACAAGATGCGCCATAGAGATGTGAAACCTTGAAGATGACTATCAGTTAGTTTACTGAAAAGTATCGCTGAGTCATGTTTATTCACCGTCACAATAATACCTCGATTGACTATAAGTTTCTTTTTTTTTTCTTTATTGAAGCGCGTGACGCGTAACCTAATTTCACGAAGTAAAGACACAGACGCGCGCACATTCTATTCGCGGACGAATTTGCAAGACGACATTTCCTGGGATTATCTTCGCAGACGGCAGCATCAATTGTTCCCCAAGAGTGGGTAGTTCGCGACACGCGATTGTTGCAGAAGTCCCTGAAATTTCGCGCATAAATGACCGAGGAAAAACGTAATAATGAAATTTACGGTCAAAAAGCGGATGCAGCGACATTTTAGAGAAACTGCAAAAACTGGAATTTACAAATACTCCCGTTGCCGAGAGTGTTGAGAATCGTTAATGAATTTGTAAAACGAGATTGTTTTATGACTGCGCGGAGAAAAAAAATTTGTTGAAAAACTAAAATATTTAGTCTGATGTTCAACTAAACATTGGATTGATTCAACAATTATTTAGTTGTACAAGACAAAGAGGACTAGTTCATTAACATTTTTTAATCAAGAATTCTAATCTAAATCAACTCAATATTTAGTTGAACGTATCAGACTAAATATTTTAACAAATTATTTACAGTTTTTTAAGATACTAGTACACAGAAAAAAAATTAATATCAAATCAACAATTCATTGTTTCATATATAAGCAAGAATATAAAATCTCCTTGGAAGTATTTATAATCTCAAAGAGACACAATATACTAACGTAAAGAAATTTTGTTTCTTCATGTAAGCAAATTATGTCTGATCAAAATTATCAAATTCTTCCAAGAAGATTTTATATTCTTGCTTATATATGAAACAATGAATTGTTGATTTGATAGTTATTTTTTTTTTCTGTGTAGCATTATTATTAAATTGATGATCAATTTAATTTATGACATTGTCTAGTTTCAGTTTATGACTGTTCTAAGGCCGACTGTGTTCGGCGCGCAGTTTTTTTTTATAGAAACTGAATGTATTCAAGATGTATATATAATATAAACTAATATTAGACAACAAAGATTCAGCCTTGATCGTACTTAACGCTTTCTTAGTTATTTGTGTGATTACAGTTAAGGATGTATCGGACATACAGTCCCTGCAGTAAATAAAATTTGAAAATGTGTTTAATATTAACAATGTGTTTAATATTTTCAAATAAACTATATACATATGAAAGTTGTATAAATAACATTATATTTTTATTTAATATCATATTTTATAGTATATTTACTTTATTTGTTATTAAAAATTAAATTTAAATTGTTTTTTACAACATTAAGAAAAATCTCAAATTGTTGTGTAAGTACTTTTAGTGTTCAAGATGATTTATACAAAGTTTTATTGTGATTGTCTGTTTAGTTATTTTGTAAATAAATAAATAAATTTTGTATTTTATAGAACTGATCTCTGCATCGAAATAAAACTGTACATGAATCATCTTGAATATTTAAAGTACTTAAATAAAAAATTCAGATTTTTTCATTATTTCTTATTTATCATTTCATTATTAATTATATTTTCATTAGAGCACATGTCTACTTCTTATTGAAATAATTTTTTATCCAGATAGAAAATCACAATATAAACCAATCTGTAATTAATTTTTTCATAATTTTCTTAGTGTTTTGAAAAATGTCCTTTACATCCTCAAATTTCCCACTCTCAATTTTCTCAATTTTTATCAATACGAGAAATGGAGGAATAAGATACGCGCGTTGGGGTAAAAGTAGCAATAATTCCACGTACTAACGGTATCGCGGAATATGTCGCGTATTATCGCGTAACAATCATTCGATTCTCTGAATAATGTGAATCGTTTACGTTATCGTTGCTGCACGATATGCGAATCGAAATACTTTCTTGCGGGTTTGTCTAGTGTCATCACGGAAAACCGCAACTTCCGCTTTTGTTTCTTATTCTAACACTAATACATTTATGGTTCGATGCCATCGATTCCGCGTAAGCTTCCAATTACTCGTTTAAATGCGCATTCCAACAGTATATAGCGGCCGATATGACATCATTAGAATTATATGCTGTGAGCGCCTACAAACACATTTAAAGAGATATCGCTTTGTTTTACTTATCAGATATATCATTTGTATACATTTTAAATAATTAATCTATAAATTTGTGATAGCGCAATCAGGATCTAGCCATTAAATCCTTTTTAGATAATTAAAGAAGACAATTATGTATAGTTGGCTAGCATGGCAGCCGGTTTTCTGACGGACGACCGCCCATATCTACGGAATGCCGATAAAAAAGACGATCGGTGGGCAGGGCCTTAAAGAACCGGGGAGGATAGGCGCGCGCGCTTACGTCATCCTACAACGTGGATTAAATCGTAAAGGCGCGTTCGCACGGCGCCGAAGATACGGTCGAATGGACGGACGGGCGGACGAACGAACGAACGAACGAACGAACGAACGAGGTCCCTGGGTCGCGTGTGCGTCGCTGCCGACGCTGCCACGGTGCGAAGTAAACGATTTCTCGGAGAGGTCATTGAGCTTGATAGGGCGCGGGCGGCCGCCATCTTCCAGAACGTTAAAACCACTTCGACGCGCTCCCATAAACGAGCGGCCGGCGCGGCGCGGAGCGACGCGACGTGGTAATCCGCGCTGTCCTACCAATCAAAATTATTGAGCAAGACGTACCGCCGACGTACAGGCTGGTCCTGTGTGCGCGAAGAGACGAAGGAAATAAAACATGCCCGAACGATCCGGCGATATCATCGTAGCATCAATGAAGGAGAGGAAGGCAAGATGGCGGATCGAGAAGAAGCCACGTGTCTTGCGGGAGATTATCGAGTATACGCGGCTCGTGCTCTCGATTTCCTTTTTTTTTTTTTTCTCTTTCTTTCTACTTGAGCAAGCACATCATTCAAATATTATAACGTTTCGTAACTTGCAACATTATATTCTTCGTGTATTCATGAAGAAGTCTTAAAAATTAGAAATTAAATGAAGATTATAGATATGTTATCTCTTGACCTTTTTGTAGCCTCTCTTTACGAAAGCAACTTTTTTTCCATTCGCTTAATAGTTTGGAAATGTTTAGTATTCCGATATTAATGATCTGTTACGTACTGATGTAAATGTTTTAGAGTGTCTGATGATAACGAGCTAGAAAACAAGACGCGTATACTATGAAAATAGGTAAAACAGATTGCGCCACTCGTTTATCGCATATACGAATATGAACGTTGTCGTAAAATCGTTATCTGTTGGAGGAATATTGACGCGTTTCTCAATTAACAAGAAAAATGCTCGGATAATATTGAGCACGATTTTATCTGTTCCGAGTCGCGTGAGTCGTATATTATCTTACGCAGGCCGTATCAAAAAACTCATGCTGTTTCTAAAACCAAGAAGAGTGACACTTGGTACAGTACATGTACATGGAAAGAACAATTTTGAAAGAAGTACAGATCTGAAAATATCATAATTATGTTGAACTATTTAAAAAGTTGTATCGGATGTTTAACTTGGTCACTAGAATCAAAACTGTTTGCAGCGACATTATCATGCTTGGACACCCTACATAATTATTTTGATGACATAAAATTATTTTCTGATCTGTATCTAGCTAAATTTTTAAATGCTGCACTGAGAAAAAAATTTTTTTGAATGAAAAAAATACATTTTCTTAAAACCAGATATTTTGATGTAAGCATTTGTTTATTTTGTTTAAGTAAAAATATTTAAGTAAATATAGACAATTTTAAGTAAATATAGACATATTACCTTAAGTATACAACTTTGTATTTTTACATTTTTTTACATTTAAATAATGACTTTACAAATAAGCTAATAATATTAAGCTTGATTAAATTATTTTCTTAGATTTGATTATCTTGAATATAAAAATAGTCTAACAGTAAATATTTTCTAGAACTTTTTTCTAGAAAAAATTATTACTTGATTAAAAATTATTTCTTTAGTTTATTTACATAAATATTTCAATTAAGACATTATTAACTTGGCTGTAAGTAAATAAGCTATTAGGCTTAGCTTCTACTGAGTAAATAATTTTTTGTGTTAAATAAAATTTTTTTGTTTTAAGATATTTTTTTTTCAGTATAATTGTTCTCTTCATGCAGTGAAAATTCGAATTGTACGTCCCTTTCTTTTAATCCCGGAAAAAAGATTTGTTAAAACAACTAAGAATTTCATTGATTCAACAGATCTGTAATTCTACAGACAGATCTATAAACTGATTATTCCTAATATACGGACAATCAGTTTCGTGTGTTAAAGTAGCAAGTTTTACAGCTTAATAAAATTAGCGATTATAACTAATCGTATTTGTTATAATAGCACAGCGTTAATACAGCAAGACAACTTTCCGCGAATATATGAATTAAAATTTTTAATAAACATACTATCAAGATGGCGCATATTTTTGCTACTATAATGAAAAAAACACTAGCATTTAAAAAATTTTTTTCATTGTAGCAAAGAATTAGTAGCTCATTCATTGTCTTCAATCATAGTTTCTTTGTTGAATTCAATCAACAAATCAAATCTTATTGTTAGTCATAATTACATGTCAAGCTTACGCAGCAAGCTTTAGCTATGCTAAATCATCTATTTTTTCCGTGTAAAAAAATTACTTAATTCTCAGAATACAAGATTAAAATAGCGTTCATTTGCATATGTCGTGAAAAAATCGTTCTGCCGCATTAAATAGAAGTAATTGAAGCAATACGATGATATAGTGAAGAGATAAAAAAGTACAAAAGGTCACAAAAAATACAGATACGTATTCCATTCTGGTTCATTCATCCCGCTCTGAAACACGGGATGAACATTATCGTTCCGCGAGAACAATGTGCTTCCTCGTGCACGTGGATGCACGTGCTGCATAAACAGCATCGTATTTCTCTTGGAGAGAAGTACGTCAAAGAAAGCTGTTAGATCAAATCTCTCGCAAGATGTGACAGCTAACTCTGGTTAATCACTTTTTAAATAATCGCCTCTGTTGTCTTGATTTGACTCAGCAAAATTTTATTATATTTTTTGTTGTAAACATGCGAATCTCTGTATTAATCTTTACAGGACGGGAAGCCACTGTAGTGGCACTGAAGCAGTGTTATATTTTAAAATAAGGAATACAATGATTTATAAATGTTACTCAAGGAAAGGCTGTGAGATTTTTAAAATAGATCCCCCTGCTCTTTAAAAGTCGAAACAATTGCAGCGCAATTAAGAAAGTTGTTACATGCGTTGAAAATAAAGCTCGATGGCCTTGTAACGGTTTGAATTTTTACTATTTGTAAATACTGCGAACCTTTTTATTCCAAAACGAAACACAACAGAGATAAATATAACTTTTATTGCCTATTACTTTTGTATTCTTTTTCCTTTTGAAAGAGAAAATTCTTTTCGCTAATTCTTCGCTTTAATAAACTTAAGAAATTTTATAGACATATAGATACAGCCTACAGTGTAACGGGAAATTTCTCTATATTTGTCAATATATTTTTTTGACGTATATGGTTCACGCACGAAAAACTATCTAAACTTAGCCGCGTGAGACAGACACAGAAACAACAGCGCTTTCCTATATATTCACGCGGAACTTTTGTTTGGCTATTATAGTCGTAAAGACGAAAATAAGAGCCGCCAATATTCGAGCGCCAATATTAGGAACAGTTAAATATTTTCGTACGGGGCACGACTTCGCTGCTACCTGACTCGGTGTGTAATCAGCGGTCACACATCCGCACCCCCGCGCGCCATATCAGACGCGCGTTCGCTACTCCGTGTTTGCTACGTGGAAAATACGCCGAGTTGATTTTTGGCTTTCCGCGAGTTTCGGGTTACGTGCCTCGCCGATCTTCGGAGATCGACACGATCGTCGAAATTCTAATTGTTAAGGAAAATGCATAGATGTTCTTTTACATCTCTTTGTTATTCTCGCAGCAATAAGATTATAAAAATTCTTGAATTTCCCCACCCTTCCCATAATATAATCAGTATTATAGAATTTTTAAGTGTATCTTTCTTAGAATATTATCGGATTATGTCTCTTTTTTCGTCATTATTTAAATTTTATGATTTAAAAAATTTTATAAACTAAAAATTCAACAGATTTAATTTCGAATAACGATTACAAATAAAGATAAACTTATTCTTGAATTTAAAAAATAAGATTTCTTTATGCAATAAAAAATATTAATTCCGGATTTGTCGTGATCATAAAAATATTTTCAATTCTCGATTTTTTCGAAATTTTTCCGACAGAATACTAAACTTCTCTTCTGATTTCTAACCATTTTGAAAATTACATTTTACTTTTTTCCATGAAAGCAGTCATTTAATAGAATTTCAATAGAATTTTAATGAAAATGAACTAGTCTCACTGTAAAAAGAATCTCTGTTAGAACTTTTATAACGGAGTAAAAGGTAATGACATTAGAAAACTACGATTGAATTTTCGAATTGAAACGCAGTAAGGAACAGTATAATAGAAACTTCTTTTAGTTACAATCTCGACCTATTTAGAAAATTATTTAACAGTATTTTGCAACGGATTTGTTATTACTAAAGATATAAATTTATTTAAAGAACGAAAACAATTTTTTATATAAGAAGAATCTTTTCAAAAGACGCACAATGCAAAATTAAAATTATAATGTTTATTATCATTTTATCAATAAGAATTACTATTGTTCATTATCATTTTAAAATTAGTTTTTGGAGCAAAATTTACATTTTGAATATTAAATATTCTGATTATAATTTCATCAATAAAAGATTGTCTGCAAAATAAAGGTAATTAAAGTATAAAAGCAAGTTAATGCGATTTATAAATCTAATTATTATCTCATTCAATTTCTTCTCTTTTATCAATAGTTCTCTAAATTATCTAAGTTGTTTGTATGTATATCAATGAGAAATATCAGTATCATAGAGTCAGTTAATAATAATTATCATGGCGTTCAATACATGGAGTCAAGAACCAATTCTTTTTCTGTATAATCAGTGGTATGCGACTAATCGTACTTACGAATGATGAGTGACGATGGGCCTACCAAGGTCTAGATAAACTGGTGACGTCTATATCGCGGGAATAGTAAGACTCATTAATGAGTAAATCGGCCAAGGTGGATCTTACGTCCTCTATGCGTGTGTACAAGGCGAAAGGAATGAAGACAATAAATTGGGGCGGTGTTACGCAAATATGGGTTAATCTAGCGAGTAAAAAAAGACACAACTGTCAACACACAATATCGAATTCTACATTTTAATTTAGCTTTATTTTTGAAGCACTTTGTTTCAATCTGTTAAAATAAACAAAACAAATTTTCTTACATCAAAATCTAAAATAAAGCTAATAAAATAGACCCAAAATACCTCGCTTTCCTTATTATATAATGCAGTATATTTTTATATTGATTGTGTCTATTCAGCATTTTATGTACATGAAAAAATAGTTTGTTATTTCTGTTTTAAAAAATGGAAAGTATATCTAAAATAAGAGAAAATTTCATTTTAATTGCCTTAATATATCAGAATGATATTAACGATTGTATAAAAGTCTAATTTTTCTCAAAGTGTGCATCTTTGTAGAATTAGGCTACATCGTTGAAAGAGTTTTAATTCATGTTATTATGTAATAACAAACTATTTTATAGCGTAGCAAAACTTTACAATTTTATTGTGTTGGTCCATCCATCCGTTTTTCCATTCGTCTGTCCGTCCGTAAGATTTGTCAAAATAACTTTTTCAAACTTTATTTTTAACAGTAGATATCTAAGACCTTAGCTCGAGGTAAAATATAAATTAAATCAGTTAATTGTAAAGAGACCAATAGTTAAGAGCAATAAAATTTTTTAAACAAAGTTTTTCCAATTACAACGATTTTTCGCTGCACTACTTACATCTGTTACAAAAAGGTTTATTAAGAACTGCTATCTGATTTAACTTGCTTTTGTACTTTAATTGTGCGAAATTCGTGACAAGAACAAGGACGATTTTTTTTGTCACGAGATAAAATGTAGTGATTTTTCTTTATAGGGGATATTATCTGGGAACGGTATCGATTTTCGCGAAACAGGAGATGGTGGACAGTCGACAGTGGAAGTCAATCGCAGATGCCGCCTCGTTCATTAAATGCCGCCTTATATCACGCAGGCGATATAGGTCGCGCACGTGCAGCGGCACGCGTTCTGCGAATTTTCTGAGACTCATCGAGTCGAAAACCAGATGACGAAGTTATGCATCCGCCTACGCGAAAATCGAATTCTGTACGAGGTGTCTTGACGCGCTTCATTTAAACTTATAAACTTTTTAGCTTCATTTAGATCTACGAACTTTTCGACTGACTTCAGATTGATAATAACCAAGTTTCGGGTAACGAAAGCGATGATCTAAACATTCTCATTAACATGCTGTGTGACGTTTATCGAATTGATTTTTAGGTTCATTATGTATCATGATTAATGCACTATTTAAATCAGAAATGTATAAATTTCAAGATTGTATATGTATATGAAAAAGTTTTTCTTCGGGTACGTTATGTTTACGCTTTTTCATGTAGACAATATAAGTAATATAAATTATTATAAACTGGATAATATAATATATATATAAAAGTAATTAAGTTATAAGATTGTTAATATAACTGATTGTATCGATAAAATAAAAATATATACAATAATACTAAAAAAATTAAAAGGTAATATCTTTTTCATTCCTGAATCTTCTATAGTTCAAAGTTTATTGTTTACATAGATGACATGTAAAACGTAATTTACATATTTTATACGTATTTATATTTTACGTATAAAATGCCCAATTCTGATTTAAATTACAGCAGCTTTTAAATGATAAAGTTAAATTAAAATTTAAAGTTACTGAAAAATTAAATCTCAGAGCTGCAAATATTCTTTATTTAATTTCAAACTTGAACTTATATAATAAATTTCTAATATTGAAAGATAAATTATTGCATATATTAATACTTTATCATCATTCGGATCATTTGGATTATTTAGATTATTAATATTCAAAATTTAAGAGGTGACGTTCTTTGTGTGAGTCGACTCATAATCGGTTCCAGAGTCGATCACAATGTCATTCCACGTGTGCCTCGGTTTTATAAGATATCGAATTAGAGAGTTAAGGGGTATAACAAAGAACGCAAAATGTATGGTAACTCATTTCGAAAGCCTTATTGTTCTCTCCTCTCTCTTTCTCTCTCTCAATATTTTCTTTAAGTAAAGAGATACGTGCCAAATATTCAATTAAAAGATACGTACAAAAAATGATTCAAACACATATATATATATATATATACATACATGTTCAGTAAACATACAATATATGAATCTTTCAAAAGGATAATATGTTTATCAATAACATAATAACGACTTCTTGTTGCGGGACAGAGTAACAAGTCAGATAAATGAAATAAAAGCAGTAAATAAATGAACAAATAACTTCATCTGCCACAGGCAGAAAATATCGGGAAACATTTATCGCGACAAATCCGTGTTCCGAATAATCTCTCCGAATTTCCTTGATCGATCGGCTCTCTCTTTGTCAATTCGGAGGAGTTGCGTGGAGTCAACAAGAAGAAGAAGAAGAAGAAGAAGAAGAAGAAGAAGAAGAAGAAGAAAAACAACAACAACAAGGCCTCACCTTTAAACGAATTTCGGACGAGAGTCATGCTCATATTCGCGGGAGCCGGTGCCTCGAGGGTTACGTCCGGCGGCTCCTCTTCCTCCTCTTTCTCCTCCTCCTCCTCCTCTTCCTCCTGCTCCAGCTCCGGCTTCGGCTCCTCGACGTCCTCGCGGCCAGGCGGTTCCGCTCTCCGGCGGAGGGAGGTGTCAGCTCGGTTTTCGCCTCACGACGACAAGTTCGTTGTCCATTGGCGTTCTAAGGCACAGCGGCGCATCAACATCGCTGTAATTTCTTCTCCTCTCTCGGGTACTCGCCTCTCTCGCGTACTTTCAACTTGGACTCTCGCTGCCCTCGCGATTCCTCGTCGCGGCGCGCGCATGCGGAGATCCACCGTATATGTCTGTTATCACTCTCCCTCGCGTCACCCGATCATCTGTCCTATCCTCCCTTCGCCGGTATCACCACGAATCTATCGCGGTTCGATACACAGGCTGACAGGATGAATCGCTGCTCGTCTTCTCATCGTCGCGGCACGGCTACGCTGGTCGTCGCGTAGAGGAGCGGCGCACCAACTGCTCGACGACGACGACGACGACGTGCACCACCAGCACCGACGGCGACGG
>QKQZ01043649.1:0-34023 GCA_003595255.1 Solenopsis fugax | reverse complement strand
GTTTGCCTTCTGCACGTTTAACTTCCTGCTGTGCACCATCCCTTTTGCTCCGATCGCATCGATCTCGGTTGACTGTTCGACGACGTTCGCTCGTTTAAAAAAGAACAACCGAGTGAAGTTGATTAACCGAGACTCTATCGAGTCTTAACCTCTTGGTTATNCGAGACTCTATCGAGTCTTAACCTCTTGGTTATGCCACGTCGATTCTCTTGTCGTGACGTCTCTCTTTGAAATTCGACTTTAATCCCGAGTTGATTGTCATGTTTTTTTCTATTTAATGCTTTTTCAGTTATTTCCTGTCTTTCTCTCCCCCCCCTCCCCTCCCCCTTACAGTCTATCTAATCATGTGACGGATTATGGTTTAAAAAACCAAAATAATTCTCTAGTAAAGTTGATTAATCGAAATCATCGTTGTAATCAAATCTTTCGTTTTGGCTTAGATGCCTTTAACTTGCTTGCCCACTGTGTGTCCCTTTTGGCTCGTTCACATCCAAGTTAGTCATCGTGTTGACCGTGACCGAGTCGATTTTTCTTTCTATAATACCATCAAGTTTGCTATTTAGAAAAACATACGTGATAAAATTTTATTAAGCTGGATGCACTACAAAAATTAAAACAAAAATCAAAAAGCGAATAATTGTTCGAATAAAATTGCCTAATCAAGATCACCGATGTAATTAAAATCGAACATACGCCTTATTCGATTTTAATCAATCGTGCGTTATTTTTTTTTTATAATTTTTGTCGATACATTTTTTTCGAAACTAAATAAATCAGTTTGTCATTGATGAAAAAGTCAAACGAGATCGTTTCTTAGTGCTCTACACAAAACTACGATTCCGACCGATAATAATAATCTGTTTCTGCATAAGTGGACATTTTTTCTTGTTTGCGTATCGTCACTGGATTAATCAACGTCGTCGACGTCATTCGACAATTTCGCTTTTCCGAAGTTTCCTCAATCATCTTTGATCAACCTTGATCATGTTCGTGAACGCGAGTCAGATCTCGCGATCCGCAAGATTTATGCCGAATATCGTGTCCGGGAAATTTCGATGTACATAGATCAGAGGGATCAACCTCGATTCAATCTTGTGTCTTTAGTCGATGAGTCGGGTGTTTGTTCGACTGGCTAGGCAACACAACGTTTCTCATGTTGCAGTGCACAAGGAATGAAGTGAAAAGACAGATCGGTTACATTTGAAAATTAATACATAGTTTCAAGAAAATGATTGTATTTACATCAATTTTAATAATAATAATCATTTTCGTGAAACGTCATCATATTTACAGCTATGTCTTGGATATCAATAGAGCTTTTGACTGATGATCTCATTTTGTTTGTTTTTAAGGAAAACGCATAATAGTGATAATTTTAGTCGTGCTATCTCATTCCCTTGATTATAGTAGATTACTTCTTTAAAAATTTTAGGCAGTAAAAGTCAAATGACACATCGTTTTACATTGAATTATTTTTTACAGTAAAGAGAATTAAAACTATGACTATGTGTCGCTTAACTTCTATTACTGTTTAATATTTCTGAAATGGTAGTTATCCTAAACAAGTAGTAGTGCAGCAACAAGATTGAATTTATCACAATTATACATTAAATCAGTGGATGGAAAATTTTCATTGATCCATACTGTATATATACTAAATAATTCTGCAGCATTAAATTTAAATAATTACTTTCTCTCTTCATTGCTTGTATCGTTTGCGAAATATGTGTTTTTAGTTATATTTTATTGCGTGGTAATATACAAGGTATCCTAGAATTTGCGTACACGATGCACAGTACGATTCTCTGTGCCAAAAGCAAAAATTTCTCCTCTGATGAAATTGTGTGTTTAAATTATAGTTTTAAATTAATATTAATCTGAAATCTAATGAACGAGCGCCACACATGAATCAGTGACACATCATAGACACATCTTTAGAATTCTTTAAAGGTTTCGGAAGATTTCAAGTATGTATGATATTTAAATGTCATTGTTATGAATAGAACTTAATGAGAAAAAATTTTCTGATATGAAATTAACTAATATTATTACTGTTGCTTATCTGAAACCAAGGCTGAAAGTAAAATAAATAAATTAGATTCATTCGATAATATGTGAGTAATAATGCTCCATTTTTAAAATATTATGTAGCCCTGAAAAGGGTTAACTAAATATATTAATATTTTAAAGCATATGTTCAGAATATAGCCAACCTTTTAAATCAATTATTTACATGTTACCCAATCTATTAATTTCACTCTACAGTCATTATTTCAGTCATTATTTGATACCAGGTAGAAAATGTTCTTTTATTAAATAAGTTTTATTGAAAATAACGATATTTCAGTAACATGCAGTTGTTACATAATCTTTTGAGAAGTAGTAAAACACATGAGCGCGCCACTTGTACTTCATGCGTTCGGATTCGCGTTCGTTAACTTTAAAGTGCTGCCGTTTAAAACATATATTTCTTAAACGCAATCCCACGAAGGAAGTTGTGTTTTTTAGCACAAAAAAAAAAACAAATTTCATGTGCGCGAAATCTGGTATACTAATGTTTGTTAGATACACAAACATTATTAAGAAAATGGTATTTTCTGATTTTGTAGGAGGAGATGGAACGTATCATCTCAAAGTGTTGGTTCCCGGCGTGGCAGCCGGGGCCATTATTGGGAAAGGTGGAGATACAATTGCTCAACTTCAAAAGGATACAGGGGCAAGGGTGAAGATGTCCAAATCGCATGACTTTTATCCGGGTATGCGTTTACTTTCGTACACGCGCGAAATACGTTTTCGCGGCTACCTTCATCCGTTGATTACCGTTTCGTTCGTCTGTTACAGGAACTACCGAGAGAGTTTGCCTTATCACAGGCACCGTAGACGCTATTATGGAAGTTATGGAGTTTATCATGGACAAAATACGCGAAAAGCCTGATCTTACTTCGAAGACTACGGTTGACTTCGACTCTGGAAAAGCCACTGCGGAAAGGGATAAGCAGGTATAAAATTGAAATATTTTCATTGCAAAATTATTTTTTTTCTCTTTTCTAACAAGATATTTTTCATATATATATTTTTTAAGTAATACAGATTTGTTATTACTAAAAAAATTTCTCCTCCTGTAAAAGTACATAGTACAGTATTAAAAATAATTACAGACTTTGGAATAGCCGTACACACTTTTCTCTAGGCATTGTACATTCAAGATGTCCTTTAATAATAATTACTTAAAAAGTAGGACATTTATACAAATTTTATACGCGCGTATTACATGAATCTAAACTGCTATTTCAGGTGAAAATTTTAGTGCCTAATAGCACTGCTGGAATGATAATAGGAAAAGCTGGAAACTATATTAAACAAATTAAAGAAGAATCTGGCTCATACGTTCAAATCAGTCAGAAAGCTAAGGATTTGTCCCTTCAAGAGCGATGTATAACGGTGATCGGTGAAAAAGAAAATAATCATAGGGCGTTACATATGATCTTAGCGAAAGTGGCAGATGATCCGCAAAGCGGTACCTGTCTTAATGTCAGTTACGCGGACGTAAGTGGTCCCGTTGCCAACTACAATCCTACAGGCAGTCCGTACGCTCAAGCTCCCACAAGCACTCCCACATATACATCTACAGCTGGTCTAAATACAGGTTAGTTAACGAGTCTTTTAATAATGCAAGATAAGGCATTTCGTATGCGATGAATATATTCGAGTACATTATTAATACAGTGTTATCGATTCCAAGATTATCGTCTAACAGCAGCATTTATAGATGTAAACTTACAAGTACGCGCGCACTTCTCCTTATTCTTTATTATTCAACATTATTTTTCATATCTATAAAGCGATACAAGAACTTGTGTATTGATATGTGTGCGATCGTGGAAAAGAAATCGCGCATCTTTCCAAGTTCGTTTACTCGAGTTATCTGTATCAATCTGTTTGGATGCTTTGGAATCACGTACACGAGGTGTATTTGCGAATTGATGACGAGATTCTTGTCGTCTTTGGCGTGCGTGATTAATAAATACGATGGTTGCCTATTTCTTTTCTAGTGAGTCTGTTGAACGGCGCTGGTTTGAGTCTGAATCTGAATCTGGGCGCGGCTATCACCGCCGGCACAGCGCCGGTGACGACGCAGCTGCTAGAACATATAAAGCTGAATCTACGTACGACAGGTTTCTCCGAGCCCGCCGCGACGGAGATACTCGCCGCGATCGCGACTCTTGCCAAGTACAATATCCTCGGGATGGGAATCGGGATGCCGTCGAGTATGAGCTATTTGGGCAATCCAATGGACAGTACGACAACCGCGAACGGCTCAAACAACAACGGCGGTGTGTTCGGACCGATCGGGACTGTGCCTGCGCTCGGATCCACTTCGCCGACGCCGCGCAACACCCTTGATCGGTACGAGCCATTCGATCCATTCCGACAGAACAACACCGCCGCCAGCGCGATACATCTCAACAACAATTCATTCGGCCTGGGCACTAACCAGTTATCACTTGTAAGTAAGAGTCCTACACAGGTAGACGCCAACAACAAGGAGACCAAGAAAGTAGACATAGAAATTGCAGAGGTTATAGTGGGAGCTATTCTGGGACCCGGTGGTCGTGCCCTCATTGAGATTCAGCACCTAAGTGGCGCCAACATACAAATCTCTAAGAAGGGCATGTTCGCCCCTGGTACCAGGAACCGCATAGTGACTATCACGGGTTATCCCAATGCGATCAACACTGCTCAGTACTTGATTGAGCAGAGGATCAGTGAAGAGGAGGCGAAGCGAGCACGTCAGAATGCCATCGCCAGTATGATCCATTGATTTCAAGTACAGCACTCCTCTTGTTCATCTCCATTATTGAGCTCCGTTGTTCACCTCTTCACACCCTGAGAAGAGAGAGAGCGCGCCCGGGATACGGCGGTTCTCTTCTCTCCTCTTATACTTTTGACATATACATATATATATATATATATACACACACACACATATGTGTATATATATATTTTTTTTTTTCGTCCAATTGCCAATTTACCGCCCGTTGTCATCTATCGCGTTGCGTTGTCACTATAGCGCTTGCATTGTCGCATCATTTATGTTCATACATCCATCATGGCTCGTCAACATTTATCTATCTTTTAAGATTATTATGAAATATATATATATATATATATGTGTGTGTGTGTGTGTGTGTACACACACACACACACACACACACACACACACACATATATATATATATATACATATATGAGAATATTATGTATGTTGTATAATAATATATAACTACTACGATTGTTCTGTGATACACCACATTACGGGGCTTTATCACACACGACACGCGCGTACCACATCAGAGTTGCCACGAATAATAATTAGTTGTTATTGTCTATAGCGTATTACCGTTGAGGTAATCCACTATGTAATTGTTATCGGATTCAGAATATACGATTCGGCATCTCTTTTAGCCATACAAATGTTCACGCCACACCAACTATTACATTATATCCGGAAATACGGCTTCTTCTCAATAGACAGACTTTTGTCTGGATAATTGCATCCCCAAGTTCTTACGAGACACGGTCACCGTAACCGACACGCACCTCATACAGAACTCAACGTTAAAACGGCACTGTAAATCTGAGTCAATCATCGATTGGTCAACTGAAATAATTGATCAATGAAATTGAAACAAGGGTTCCATGATCAACATTCTGCATTGTCTTTCGAAATAGGAAATACTTGGACTAATGAATTTTTCTCACCTTTACAAAATACATTATTTACTTCTTTCACCAAGTACAGAGTAATATCTTGGCAAAACCAAAGAGTTTAAATATACCGGATGTTTCACGAAGAAAGAGTTTGCGAGTTTTTGAGATTTGAAATTTCGAGCCTTAAAAATTTGTAAATTTTTCCCGAAATATCCCGTATAAAGCTGAAAGATCTTGGCTGGAAGTTTAATATATATATATATATCCCAAGTGAGAAAGCTATTCTATATATATATATAAACATATATTTATATATTTACAATGTGCCGCTGGCTGGTCCAGTTAAATAAATAATGAATAACTCCTTATTGCCAAGTTATATTCTTAATTCCAAAGCGTTTGAGTCTTCATCTCAGAACCTCTATTAAGTTTCGTAGCGCTTAGAGTAATATACATATATACAGAGCTATATATAGATTTTAACGTCAAACGTTGTTACTTTTTAACGTATATTTCTAAGAAATGGAAATCTATTTGCGCTAGCATTTGTTCACTAGGATAAGCAATACTTTTTGCGCATCATGTTAGATGACATTCTCAGATAACAATCTATATAATTGTTCCATTATTTATATACAACTCTTTTAGTCTAATTATTTCCTCTTCCAAGGCGATCGTCAGTTGACTACGATTAAAATCAATATATATTTTATTTTAATCTTATTTAATCGGACTTGATATTGGAATTTATTATTATGTGCCTTTTGGGAGTAAGTAGTGTATATGGGCGTTTGCTTTCTCTAAATGACGTGAACGCTTGTTCGTTTAAAATCTCTTTCGTAAGTTTTTTATTTATACATGAGCGTTTCTTCGATCGTTTCTTCTCGCTACGCATGAGACTTTTTACCGATGTAATTTCATATCTTTTACATAATTTACCAGATATGTCGATTATTCAATTGTAGACATTATTCAATCGTAGCGTTGGTACGAGACTATACTTTTTATTGATCGTTTTAATTATTATCTTGGAAAATTTCAATTATTATAGCTATATCATATTTTTGGGTTCTGTAAGGTAAATGAACGTTTGTATAGAACGCTAGAAAATTTCCATTTATGGCAAAATGTGAGCCAAACAAGAAATTTTAATAAATTTTGAAGCTTTCTCGTGCAGAAGCGAGCCGACAAGTCATTGAATGTGTTGGGATCAGTTAAAAAATTTTCAAACAAATCTATCGCGTTTCCGCCGTTTGATCAAAGGAAAAGATATCTGCTACGAGATGTTTTTATAATCATTCTTTCTGTGGAAATAATTAAAATATAGGAAGGGATGATACGAGCTAGGTAGTAATCAATAATGGGTTTAGTTAAAATGATTATTGAAATGTTAGCTATATATCGTTAAATGAAATATATAACTGTACATGTGTGTGTATGTGTGTACGTGCATGCGTGCGTGCGTGCGTGCGTGCGTGCGTGTGTGTGTATACACACGCACATACACATACAAGCATATGTATATATATATATATATATATATATACTACATATATATATACACAAATAATTCATCATTGAAGCCATCGGCCCACCTTTCTCTTTAAACAATAACTTGTATATTTATAAATATTACAAAACAGAAATAATTATGATAACATATTACGTAGAAAGAGAAAGAGATATATATATATGTGTGTGTGTGTGTGTGTGTGTGTGTGTGTGTGTGTGTGTGTGTGTGTGTGTGTGTGTGTGTGTGTGTGTGTGTGTGTATGTGTGTGTGTGTGTGTGTGTGTGTGTATACACACATATATATTATAATGAAAAGAAAATACAAGTTATTACAAAAAGAGGAAACGATAAATTATAAATTACGTGTATATGTATGTATGTATAAACATTAATATAAATATACACACACACACACATACATTTATACATGTATATATATATATACTTGTATGTATATGTATATATGTTCATATACATATATATATGTATAAAAGAACATGGAATGATATTATAAAAGATTGTTGACAAAATATTTGCGTCCGCAAAGAGGAGAAAACACATTTATGTTTATCCATAAATTCTATGTGAACTATTATCAATTAAACTTCACTGTGTTGCCCAAATATATTGAAAAGTCACCGAAATATGAAATAATTAACTATAATAGGTTGCTGTAAATAGATCGATTCTAAAATTTTAAGAGAGTATAAATGTAAATTATAGTGTTAATTTAATTTATATGATTAGTGTGTTTTAATGGCCTTCGTGCTATTAACGCTAACGGCAGCATAATATATTTCATTAATATTGATTAATATATATAATATCATCGTGACGCATTTTCTGGTCATCATATTAGATTGGCTACCATTTTCATTCAGTTAAAAGTCTTCTTCTATTATAGTTGGCTACGAATATTATCTGGCTGACTGTCGGTAGGGCGAACGATGTTGCTAAATTTGTCGCGCAATATAGAACCGAGCGCATAAAAAAAAAGAGGCATTTCGAATGTCATTCGAATTTGCCATTAGCCACTTGCGGATGTTTATGTAGGACACAGACACTGTTTTACATTGCCACTGCTACAAATATGTACGTTACCTGTTAGATTTAATATTATTTATTCGTTCTTCATATTCACGACGGCACATTATTTATAATTAATATTCCTTAATATTTATTCGCAGACAGATGCGTCAAATTTTATTGTAAAGCTATCGTCTAAAGATCGGTATCTTTATTTTATATTTCCTCGTTGTTAAAGTTGTGAGAAATAGCTGTATAGTCTTCTATTCAATTGTAACGTCGCGTCGGTTAAACGAGATTGGACGACAAAATTTTGACTTTGATTTGAAAATCCCTCGTTGGCTGTGTACCTGATCGCTGGGAAGCGATTGCTCTCTTGTCGAGTGACCGCTATATCTCTTTTAGGAGATTCGAGTTTTGAATCGTCATCCGTCTCCAAACTCGTTCACCGTCCGTTACCGTACTACATTCGCAATAGTCATGCAGTAATCCTAGCGTCGCTCGCGCGAACGATACAGCTTATATATAAATTGCAAGAAACAATCGCCGTAGACATATATTCTATCTTCGTTAGTGCGAAGTGTGAAGCACACTAATTTTGTGATATGCATCGCCTGTTGGTACAAATGACACGAGTTATGACGTACATGTTTGTAGAAACGCAATAGCCAAGCGAAAAAAAGTAGGCGGAGGACGAGGAGGAGGTGATTATCTCTCTCTCTGACGAACAACTTGTAGGTAGCACCATGTTAAACTAGGATAGGGTTACGGGTTCTCTCTGATATTAAAACATTCCGTAGTAGAGCAGATTACATATATAAGACTAGCTGTGATGGAAAGCTGAAAAGAGAGTGTATATTATACCAGCTGTCAGTACATGAAAAAATGATATAAAACGAGTTACGTTTGATAGAATGTAAAATTGTAGGATTTATTTGCGCAGGTAAAGTAAAGTGCTTGCGACGACATGTGAAAAGTTCGGCCAAGGCAAGGAGAGATCAAGGAAGGAAACGGAAGCTTTGTCAGTGTGCACGATTAAATTTAACATGCCCGGTTACAAGCACGTTACAGAGCAATTTTACGCGCGCAATGNTTTTTTTTTTTTTTTTTTTTTTTACACGATGGGGAATGACAAGAAATCAGGACGAAGCCGATTCCCTTCCTATGTAAAACGCATTAACTCGTGCAACACGAATCTCCTTGCGATCGAGTATTCCGGTAAGAATCAATCAAATACAGGAAAGAAGCATAGATCACGTATAATAGAGGCCATAGCGCGATCAGCCAGTCTAACATAAGTATTCTCTTTAGTATAACGTTGCTTTAAAGCGTACCGCGCCTCTTACATTTTAATAACTACATCGATATACATATATACTACTGTGCGTAGAATTTGCAGAATTACGTTCGAGAATGTTACTTCGATCGAGCGGCTCCAAGAGTTTCTTTATCTGTTTAATCTGCTATAGCGAGATCCGGCGACAAATCTCAACAGTATCAAAGGTATTCAATCAAAGGTATTTTCAAAACGTAGATGACAAGTGCAAACAAAGTATAAATATATATTTCAAGATTTGAAAAATTAACGAGAAAAAAATGTTAAGAGTTTCAACACTTAACAATTTCCATTTCTAAAACATCATCATTAGATGTGAAACGGGGCCCCGCTTGCTTTTACACTCGCTTCTAGAAATTGTCACGCTCCATAATAGTCCGGGGATGAGCGAAACACAAATCGCCATACCATTGTCGCAGTAACACTTTCGACGGAATTTTCCGATGTTGCTTAACGGCGTAAGCGTATATACGCTAGTGCACTAGCATGTGTATATATCTATATATATATATATATATATATGTCTGTATCTTCGATATATATTACATAGAATCGAGTTGTTTAACAATAACGTCAACAAGTGTACGATTCCGCGTGTAAACTCGAGCTGCGTGAAATCGGTCCCTATGTGCGGCCAATATTGAAGCAGAGCTACTTTTGTCGAATATTAGGTCGACAATCGACATGCCGCAATATATTGTACGTATATTAATACACAGTAGGGCGTTATATATATATATATATATATACATATATATACATATATATATATGTATGTATGTATTGATGACAAAACTATTGTATCACATATTGATCGCATAGGTACCGTTTAGTCCTTTCCGAGTCAACGATTTCAAAAGGAATCGCTTTCGGTGGGACGTTCCCCTTTAAATTTTTCATTCAAAAATCATGCAATCAGCAATTATCGAAAGAAAATGTGAAAAATATTTCTCGTTTATTTTTGCTACATTTCAGAGGAAATCGGCGTACATTCGATGTCACGAATAGGACAATTCGATTCCAATCGGGAACGGAAAGGACGAAATATTCGCTTCGCACGTGCGTCGTTGAGGATTTTCTAAAACGATCGACGCGGCGATGTAGCGGCTGCATCTGCACAAGGTGGCAAAAGCAGTATTGATCGGCCAGTCAATGTTACCTACGAGTTGTTTTAACGAGAGGACGATGTTAGAATAGACCGGCAGTCGTCGCCCGCCCTTGTTAGGAGAATCTTTTATTTTTTCATACAGCGCTTTGTTTTGTACAGTTTAAAATATATTTCTCCGTTTGCAAATACTACTAAGCGCGAGAATCACGACGCGACGGATAACGCGCGTGTACGTGTCACTTCACCAGTCGATAGTTGTAACCGTAGAACACAGTTAAGCATAGATTGTGTGTAGCTAGTTTCTTAAATCTCTTATCTGAAATTATGTCAAAAAAAAGAAGAGAAAAGGAAGATCATTACGTATCTATATATCAGTATGTACATACTGATTTGTGTACGTTTGTATGTGTACATGAGAATACACAAGAAACGAATTAAGAGAGAGAAAAATTTAAATTACAACTCTCATAAAGAAATATATATATATATATATACATATATATAAATATAAAAGAAAACGTGGAGGTATAGCGTAGTAATCAGGGAACTGTAGGAATTGCATTGACTCGCCTCAATTCTAATTATGACTGTTGTTACAGTAACTATTAACTGAATTTGACACTTGTCGCCGCGCGCGGAGGGTGACTCGCGTGTCACGTTACTTGGCTGTGTGTGTTAGGCTACATCGTAAAAATCATGTTCCATCGTACTTTCATCGCTCCACTTTGCATTAAGCTCCATTAAATTGGATGCGAGACGAGAGGGAAAAACGCGAGAGGAGAAAAACGCAAAAAGATGCAGGATGACGGTGTTCAGAGTCGCGTTTTATGCTAAGGGTAAAAAAAAAAGAAGAACAGGAACTTCTGTCTGTCACCCGCACTCCACACCCTTTAGTGCCATATCGAACCCTCTCAATCTCTCCCCATCCATCTCCTTTCCTTGCCATCCATCGGCCACCACACTTGTTAACGTTTGACAGTAGAACATGTTGTTAAAGATATGTATATCCTGCGCGACGCACGCAGGCCGTTTTCAATAAAAAATCGGACTATATCATTTATTTCACATTATATACTAAATAATGTTATGGAGCAGATACTTTATTATACATTTGTATTCTTAGTTTGCAGTATATGGCAAATAGGCATTCTCATACTAGCTAAAGATAGAAAAGGAAAAGAAATAACAGAAAGAATAACAGCCCATGCTGCAAATTAAGAGGGATGTTATTTAATAGATACTTTGATTCCAATGTTGTCGCGTTACACGTTCGCGTTTCCTGGTTTTACATATACATATATAGTCATGTGTCCTATTTTAGCTTATCCTACGTTTGATCGGTGATAATAGCTAAAGTCAGAAATGCAACAATGTGTAAAGTGATTGATATAGGCACATGATAAATTTGGCAAATTATATCGAAATTAACCATCGTGATTGCTGCCGAAAAAAGAAAAAGATCGATCGTGTCAATTTTACCTCAAAGTCGGGCAAATTCAACGATCTCGCTAAAAAAGGCGCGATGGTTTTTAACATCACTGACGCAAAAAAAAAAAAATATAAAATGTTCGTATCAATGGATCGAGGGCCTATATATCGATTGACCAATAACAGATTAAAGAAAAGAAACAGGCATATGGAAGTAAATTGTTCGAGATATATGACGGTTAATTATTGCTTCAGAAAGAATGTTGCCTCTGTAAAGAGTTTCCTCTAATTGTTAGTTTACTGCCACTTTTTTGCAATCGTTCATTATAATCAAATATCTAAATAATAGGGCAAATATTTGCCGATAGCCAAGAAAATCTATGTAAAACGTTATATAACGTTAAGACATGTTACATTAAGATATCGCTATAGAGAACGTCAAAAAAAAAAAAAAAAAGAAAAAGAAAAGAGTTTATTTATTGCATCCTATTGCATTGATTGACAATAGCAGAGGCAAAATTATTTATATAGTACGAAAGTATAAAGATTATCGGAGATCACAGGCACAGGAAAATCATTCGATTAAACGTGACTCGAGATATTTCTCATATCACGATATCTTCGTTTTCTTAATTGTTAGCGGCATTCTCATGAAGTAGCTAGCTAAGCCCATCTTCTATTGAGAAATAAAAAGAAAGAGAGTAAAGTAAAATAATAATAATAATATATAAAAAGAAGAAAATTATGTATTGAAAACGTAACGAGGTGGCGTTACAATGTCCGTGGTAACTAGAACGCGCTCGTTACGATATAATTAAGAGGGTTGTACAAAATTGTATGTAATGTTATTTTGTCGGAAGTGAGAATATTAATAGAGTTAGACTGTTAATATGGTATATTATTTTTGGGTAAGCGTAATGTAAAAAAAAATAAGAAAAAAATGAAGAAAAGAAAGGATTAAGAGACACTCGGATATGAGATCGTTGTTGTTGAGGTAGAGGTAGCATATAGCAGCTCGGGGATTAAAATGGAGAATTAAAGAAAAACAATTAAATAACATTTAAGTAGAGAAAGAAAGAAGAGGAGGAGGAGAAGGAGACTATTGAGTACCTTGTTGAGTATAAGTAGTCGTATATTGCTATAAATCGCAAATGCACATGGGTGCGCGTGTGCTCTCACCCTATTCTACATATTCGTTCACACACGTACATACATACATACATACATACATACACGCATACACATTGTATAATGTCAAAAGTGCATGCTTACACGCGAATAGAAGATATTGCAGTTCGAGAGAAAGACAGAAGGAGAAAGAGAGAAAAGGAGAGAAAACGCGCGTTTGCGTTTTACTTTCGCGATGTTAGTCTTTTCGTGCGTCGCAATTACGACGTACTCGGTGAATTATTAGAAAGAGAGGGAGAAATAGCGTTATCTTCCATGATATAATATATATATATACATAAATATATATAATCGAGATATATATATATATATATGAGGGCGAAAGAGAAAGAGAGCGAGAGAGAGAGAGAGAGAGAGAGAGAGAGAGAGAGCAGCTGGCTGCGAAGGTACCATAGAGAGATTTATTCGTCTCGCACCGATGGTGAAATCACGATCAAGTATTGTACCTTACATTCCTTCGGCTATAAAGTAATTTAAGGACATACACGGACGTGCATACATACATACATACATACATACGTACATACACGCATTACACACATGGCAGCGCGTTTTTCTCATCATGCGTTTTACCGAGTTCGAATTATGCTGCACACGATTAGACGAAGATCCATTTTGTCACTCATTACACATTTTATCCCGCAATTGTGTACACATGACAGATTCGGCTTGTTTTCTTTCCTTTTTCCTTGTCGACACGACACAAGAATGACGGTGCATTACGAGCAATGGGCAAAATTGCATATTTTTTAATATTCCGAGGTGTCTCTCGCCTCTTCGCGAGAGAGACTGGAGAAGATAGAAGAGAAAAGGGGGGAAAAGGGTATTGCGATTCAGCTAAGAAAAAGCTAAGATTATCGATATTTACAATAAGTTTTAAGTAATAAAAGTAGTCATAACTCTACGGAAGGTACGGATACACTTTAGACGAGTAAGGGATTCGGGGAGGCGAAGCGAAAGATTGTAATTCGGCTGTCCTCGCGAGACGAGATGAGATGAGATGAGAGAACGTCCATGGTATCTTTGATAATGTCGAACTTTTTGTTTCATCGCGATTGTAGTAATCTTGTGATCGTGAATCAGGAGAAACTAATGAAGATACGAAAGACAGTTTTCATGCTCGTTCTACTCCTTCGTGCGCGGTATTTCTCGATCCAAAAATAATATATCGACAGAGAGAGAGAGAGAAAGAGAAATACCAAAAGTCACAAGAGCTGGCGCATTCTTTTCAAGTCCCCGTTCGATTTGTCGATGTGTCAATTGTTATTTATTAGCGGGGTCGGCCAGTCGTAACTCTTGGCATTTTGCTTCACATCTACCGAATATCGTTCCACGTACGTGAGAACTGTCATTCGCGGTGCTCAAAAATGTGGAGACGGATTCTCCAAAAATTGGAAGAGCGACGCTACTTTTCGGTTCGATGGTCGACGGTACCAGGGACGTTCATGCGGAGAGAGATGGTTGTACGTACGGCAAAAAGATAATCATGTGTGAGGGATTGTGCGATGGGCAAAAGAAAGCAAAACGAGAGACACGGTCTTGTCCGTGAGCGGATAAGAGCGTGACGCTGTCAGGGTACGCATATTCATACCGCTCGTAAAGGCTTCGATAGAGAATCCTCTATTTGTTGATCAAAACACAAAAAAAAAGAGTGATGATACGCGTTTTACTTTTGCACTTTCGCTCGTCGATAAAGTTTATAGATTGTCTGCTGTCCTGACGTGACCGCTTTGGGCACCACTATTGTTATCGATAAAGTATAATTTAGTTCACAGGCATTTTTTTTTTTCGAGAAGGGCTAATCTTAATATTATTACTTTACACTCTAACCACATTTATTTGCATCCATAAATTGTTATTCTCTTTCATCATCAATTTATTCCATTCAATGTTGAATAATTATATAAAAGAGTAAAGGAGAGAGAGAGAAAAAAAAAGCAAACAGACAAACATAATATATTAACTATTTTCACTCATTGAGAAGCATCGTTACCTGTATGACAAGTGACCATAATAAGAGCATAATAAACAATCGCTCATTAAATGCATTCTGTTGTTCTTCATTTCATGACCTGGCCACCATCCATACATCCATCCATTGGTCCATTCAGTGTCGCAGTATGATCATACGTCATACGCGTTCTCATCGTTTCTCATTCACCAAGATCTCTCTAGTCTCCGTTCTACGTACTCGATCTAGAACAAAAGACGAAGCACAATTGTAATTTTGTGGAAATTCGGCGGGTCCCTGTTTCGATCGTTTCGAGTTCCCGCGTTTGAAATGCACGTGACGAACGAGATGGCCCGGCCTTCCAAATTTCGACAAAAAGAAGGGAGAGAGAGAGAGAGAGAGAGAGAAAGAAAAAAAAACGTACAATGGCGAAACGATCCAGAAAGTAGTAGCGTGACGCTTGTCGTATATACGTCATTATTTCGATCTCTATATGGAAGCTCGTCAATCTGAGATTTCTAACTTTTTCAATGAAAAAGAGAGAGTAGGAAGGAGATAGGAAGACAAAATTAATATATCTAGTAGTTTTTATATAATAATAAGAAAACGCGTCTCGTCATTATATTTAATCCATTGTTATTGACATCAGATTTTATTTAGAAATTTTTTTTCTAAATAACGCGACTTTCCTCGGCGGGGAACTATACATTTGTTGGTGCCCACCGTGCCGTTTTACTCTTAATTTTCTCGTTCCCTCAGTTCTATTTTATTGTAAAATGTTTGCACGCGCCGCCGAATAGAATCACACATAGATATTTATGCTCGCGATGCGGTATTCGCGCGCGGCGATTATGCGTATATGGCCCGATTTTCCGAAAGGCTAGAAAGAGGTCAATGATGTCAGCGAAATTTGCGGAATTTGACACTTGGACTGCCGAGCTAATTTTGCGCGCGAGCCAAGTTGCGAGAGAATCGCGCGACTGTAAAGCGAGCGGAGTCTCTTAAGTCGATCGCTATGATAAATCTATATCTCTTTCTTCCGCGATAGAGGCACCTTGTATGTTATACCAATGATATTCTTTGTTGTTTCTAATCGATATCGTTGTAAATATCTAATGTCATTTATCCGATCGGGAATGAAACCCCCCCTCCCCCCGTCTGTGTAGGTGCAGACACGAGGTCTTTGCGGAAATTCATCTGTTATCCAAACATGACGAGGCATTCAAAATGTTAAAATAGACGCACATATCACACATGCACGTGATTTTTCGTATTTAACATTCGAATGAACATTTGTATTCTTGTATATACCACATATATACACACAAACGCACACATACACTCGATATGCGTGTAAAGTGTAAAGGATAGCACGCCGACAATTAGCCGATACACATCTTTATTTTTCTCTTTTTTTTCCTGTTACACATTCCCATGCAAGGGCGTACAATCTCGAGCGTATGAGAGATGCTATTCTAACTAGTCAGTAAAAAAAAAAAAAAAGGAATAAAAAGAAACGAAGAATTGTATTTCTTTTTATGACGAATTATGTAAATAAGGCAGAAGAAGTATATATTTTTTTGGAGGTGATATACTAGCGGGTAGAATACCGACGATCAAGTTAAACGGTCTATTTCGAACGATCTTATATTATCGAGCTTTTGATATAAAAAAAGAGAACGACATGTAATGTAAACTGAAAAAGTAACAAATAAAAAGCTATTTTTGTACGGATAATTAAATCAGCCCCGACAATTTATTTCGAGCTGCTGCGCGTGTATTTAATGATTTGCATTGAAATCATGAATCGTAGAAGTTGCGTCTCTGACCTTCATGATCCGATTTATCGGATTCTTTTAAAGAGAACTTTCAAAATAACTGGAAGATGAAGCGTGCGTTCCATGCAGTTCTCAGCGGTAAGTCCTATTTTTATTTTCACAGTCGCTTTCATTAATCTTTTTATTTTCGCAACACACACACACACACACACACACACATATATATATATATATATGACTTTTTAATTATATATATATATAAAATTAGTCACATCGAATCAACAACATTATCTTAAGCTGAATTTTAGACAAATAAAAATTTTTTATGACGTTACTGTTGATTTTTCAGTTTGCGCTATACAATCGTACATTTCCGTAAATAACAAACAGTTGGAGTTAAAGGGAGAGTGACAGTTAAATTTAAATGAATAAACTTGCGAGTTTAGAAATAAAAAGAAAATTGAGTGTAAAGCTTGCAAAAAGGTACTCGCGGAAGCGCAGATTTCGTTAGATAGAAAAAACATCTAATTATTAGAGTATTTGTAGGATATTGTTACACAGTTCACTTGAAATAAAAGATCTGCCTCTACGGACAAAATGTAGCTCTTTATTCGAGTAATAAGTGTACAATTACGAATGCACTTATACTGTTTTGATTTTTTTTTTCCGTTCGCGACTCTACTACGAAGTACTTATACATACACTATCGACACAGAATTTTTTATTCGCTATAAGCAGCGTGAACATACATATAGCGCGATCGTTTTCCTTTTTATTTAGCTCTCGCTTACAAAATATCTACGCGCCTCACGTACTGTGTTTCACAAACTCGACGTGTCCCAGTCGATCTATAATGTACAACTCTCTCTGGCTTAAACGATTTCACGCTCGTCCTTTCACGAATATCTTACGGGCTGTCTAAGAATCTATTCAGGACCGTCATGACGGGAGGGAGATTTCAGTTGTGCATTGTATACTACGGTTACATCATTTTATCGGACTTGGTACTAACGTACGCACAAATCGGTTTCATCCAAATATTATCCATTGCTCATATTTTTTCTTTTACTCCCTACTTACAGAACATGCGTGTCGCTTTTATTTCTCGCTTTATCTCACGCGTGTGTATTATGCGTGTCGATGATACGCCAGCTCATCGAAAACGAGGCAGGAAGATCAATACGCAGCAAGGAGTCTACAGAATTATGGAGGATCAACGAAAGCAAATATGGTCTTATCTATAACTAGGGACAAAAATCAAATAATCATCGGACTCGAGAGATCTCGAAACACGAAAGACAAGTATACAAATAAAGTTTCTACTTTAGATCTACTTTAGAAAACTACGAAGCGAGAACGGAGTAAGGAAGCGTGAAAGCAGATTGGTTTTTTTTCTTGCGTAGAAATGTAAGATACACATTACGATTCGCCGCTAATATTAAAATATCACAAGCAGTTTTCTCATCTAAATCGGGGACAAAAACTCTTGTACTGCAAACTAAACAGTTCCATAAGATATAGAGTAATAAACTATAACTGCTTTCACGTGAATTAAGCCTCGGGAAACTAGACGGCACATTTTTTTTCTTCATTTACTTATAAAGTCGACTGTACCTTACGGAATTGTAATATTCCGGAGTTAGATATCTAATATCATATCAGAGCTACCGATAACACTACAATAACACAGCTCGTTTTCGATAAAATCAATTTTCCGCTTTTACATGACTACTCGTCGCTTGTACGAATTCTTGTAAGTTGTGCAGAAGAATGTGCGGAGGAACAAAAATACGATGAAGGGAGTGTAACATCACATTTAAAAATGCGCGAGATTCCATTCATTAAATACGTTCAAGGTCAGCGCAGACAGACTTGATTCGCTCGCATATTTTTCCACAAATTGAATCATATGTAGTCTTAATTATTAGACGGTGTTATCAAAATGAAATAAACACAATTTTTGTTGAAGATTTCTATTGGTTTTTCGAAAATACGCCTATTGGTACTGCAAATATTTGTAGAGCGGAAATGAGACAGGAAGTTACTTCGTACAAAGATTATATACATATTATCTAATCACTCGGTCGATTATACGTCTATGTGTGAATGTATAGACACGGAATGCATGTTTTTACCCGTCCCGGAATACTATACTATACGTAGGACGATGATTTCAAGTTGCGACGATCTTATATATTTAATCCTTATATCCTCCGTGAAAAAGCGTACGAAGTTGTTACACCTTCGTTATACGATACTATCTCCTATAGAAAAATAATTGCGAAGGCTGGAGGCTACATGGAAGAAGTACTCGTCGAAGTCTCGAAAAGGCAGTTCACAACGTGCGCGATATACGAGAAGTCATCGAGATGTGATATATGAAATTTCGAGTATGCAAATGCAATCGTGACGTGCTGTTTATAAAACGAGGACGAGAAGGATAACGCGGCAATAAGGAAGAATGCCAAGTGAAACTCGATCACCGGTTCGATCAGATCAGTCACGTTCGATATCTACACGATTTGACTTGACTTTGACGAACGTACGCTCGCGTATAAAATTTTTCGAAGCACATACGGGAATTATGTATAACAATGGTTTACAATGAGCGATCCTATAAAAAGATTCGTGAAAAATATCGGTATCTCTGCTTATGCTCGAACTGGAAAACTATTCGTAAGAGCATAAATATATACTTTGATCTGTTTGCGCGGACACACGTTTCTCGTTTGTATTTGAAATCGTTCGCGATTGTACTATAAAACGGTATTTCAATGGCACATTCTAATCATTGCAGTAACTTGAAATAACTTCAGTTCTGCACAACACAAATCACAGATTATCTAACTACAGTTACAGTAAGTCAGTTTTTCAGTTTAAAAAAGGTGTACATCTTTCAATACATTTGCTTATCTCTGAAATATCGTTTAGAAAATAAACTTAAAAATTAATTCTCAAGTAAAAAAAAGTCACACTATGGCGTCATTGGAAAAACAATATAAAAAAATTTGTTGGTTTCACTCGTATTTTCTATATTTATATTTTGTGAACTCTTTGCCAGAATGTTAAAAACATAAAATTAAAAAATTTCAAAAAAGATAAATAAATGATGCATACACTGGAAGAATTATTGCTTCGACTTTTTAGGTCTTGTAATATGCATAAACTCAACATAATGCATTATAGTAATCTATCATATAATTCTTCAAACATTCAAATCCATGTGATTACAATTGACATATTTTTGAAATCTCTGTAAATTTCAAGTAATAAAAATTTTTTGATTCATGCTTGACAAAGAAAAGACATAATTATAAACAATAACAAAATACAAGTGTAAATTAAACGTAGAAATTTAATTTATTTTAAAATTAAGATATCAAAGGAAATATAGGATTTGTACTTTTTGTTGGTATTCTGGGAGATATTGAGCAGAGCGCATTCCCTTATTACACGTTTCCCTTCGAATTTGATCGCTTCACGTTTGAATTTATCTGCGCGTACTTCGTATCATATAAATACGAATCACTATCCTACATATCAGCGAAGATTTCGGGGTATTCATTAGAATTCAATAGCGACATCTTCTTCTTTTTTATGCTACATACTATAAGCAAGTATAAAATAAAAAATTATAATACGTATATAAAAATTAAACTTTTGATTTCAACAGAACCTATTCAGAATAGGTCAATATATCTTTATAAAATATCGTGTAAAAATATCGCGTGAAGATAAATTTCGATTGATCATGTAAAATCGTAGAAAACGTAACAAAATAAAAAAATAGGCCAATATAGCTCTTTCTTTGCTCTTGCGCGAGTGTGAGAAATGGCGTATCTTTGTTCTAAAATAAGCGGCATTGTATCATAACAGGTTTAAATCAATTAGATCATTGCTCGATATAATCATTTTTGTGGCGCCGCTAGCCATTTCAGTGCTAATACGCAGTTCATAAATGATAAAAGGTGAAACTGTAGTATCAAGTCGATAAATTTCTTGAAACATGTAAATACTGTTATCAAAATAATATAATTCATCAGCTGAAAATGCAAAAGTAAAAGTTAGTTTCTTGTATTTTTGTTATTCCAAAGATTGGACCTATTTGTACAATTAAAAATACGTTCGATCAATGTTCATGATGAATTAGACTGTGTTATTTAATTTAATAAATATCTTTTTTTAGACTGTTTTATGATATGGAAACAAAATTTTTAATCGCTATAATTTAAACGCACGAGAAATGCGAACAAATACGATGAAACCTCTCGTTCACCTTTTATCACTACGATACTACATAATGCTAGACCACCCTTTTTCATCCTTCTAAAAGATTAGAAGAGGAAGAGGGTGGTCTGCCTCGCTTGCTACTTGGTCGCCTCGGGCGGACAGTCGGGCTGATTGTTGGGGTGAGCCGCAGTGAAGGCCGGATGGTGTTCCAAATGACGGTCCACCCTCAAAATCGTAGGGAAGGGTCTCAAATCAACATGAAATCTTCGTGCATTGAATATTTGTGGCACCAGGCAACAGTCCGCTAATGTTATCTCGTCGCCGACACAATATTTACCCGCACTCGACGATAACAATTTTTCCACGGCTGAAATATAGTTTTATCAGTGCTTAACAGAATAATTATGCACATTATAAACATGTTATTGAAATGTCTATTTCTTATATTAATAACAAGGCGTGTCGTTTCTTTTTTAATACAGAAATCGCGGTGTTATCTAATATTTTTCTCGACAATCTTGATATTCAAATAAATGATTATAATTGCAAATTCTTAATTTTCATATTACCAGCATTTTAAGACAACACACTTATATATACAAATTCATTCGAAATTGTTTATTAGAGATCGATTTATCTAAATTTGAAGATTTGAAGATTTTGAAAAAAAACTTCAAACTTGCATTTATTGCAACAGTATTACAGTTACCTTACTGCAATTTTTATTATCATTACGATACCTGTAAACCCTCTAGTAATCCAATGCTGTGCCCATTCCTTCTTACGTTCCTCTCCGACATAGATTAGAACAATGAGATTTTGCAACGGTTGTATACCACTGGCAATTACTTCACAAATCTCTCTCACTCTAGCTCTCTTAACAGGATCCGCTGGCATCAGTGGACGATTCGGTCTAGTCTCTTCCAAGTATTGTAGGATATTTAGCTATATTAGATAAAAAAATTGTTCATTATTATAAATTCTGAGAAACGATCATGACAACAAAAATATTTGACTATGACTGAATTTACTCACAGACTCTATCAGGGTATGATTGTCGATATGAAGCGCGGGGACGTGCTCCATTGGATTAATCTCGCGAAATTCATTGGAATGTTGTTCTCCACCACTCTTCACCAGACTAACAGGCTTTATATCATATGGTATCTCTTTTAGATTCAACGCTATAGATAAATATCAAAAACACATTTAAACTCAAACATTAGAAATATATTAAATAAAAAAATAAGCTGTCTATACAGCAATATAAAATTCATTTTATCTACGAAATAACATTATGAATTGCAACAATAAATTTATTAAAATTTAAAATTAAATTAAAAATGTTAATTTAAAATACAGCACACATATTTGATATTGATGTTTATCTTCAATATATAAAACAATTTATATAAGTATGTAAAATTTACATATATAAAATTATATATGTAATATAAAAAAAAACAAGCTCTTACTCACCAATTCTTACCCTCCAAGAGCACGAACTCCGCCAGTAGGAATAAAGCACCGGCTATAAAAAGAAATAAGAAAAGACATAAATATATGTACAATAGAGTTCAATTGTGCAAACTGGTCTTGAAAATTCGACATAATTGAAGTTGATTGTAAAACTTGATTAACATGCTAGAAAAAAATTAATGCCATTGGCAGATGTAAACAGGAACGAGTTATCGAGTGTTGAAACGCGCATTCATTAAACATGCTTGTTACAACCGTTGATGCTAATGACGATGAATCCATTTATAGCAGAGTTTCCGTCTACTATTTTAAATAAACGTCGAAAGGCGATTAGCAGAACTTAATAAATTTTTTTGGCAAAGTTTTAATAATAATAGGCAATATGTATAAAAATTCTAAAGCTAGCTTTTAAAGTCATGCAATTTTCACAAATTTGTTCGTGTAATTTTTTCTAATAGTACAAATTTTAAAAGGAAAGTAAGAGAACTTATATTTTATATAGTTTTATAATAAAAAATACGGAAATATTAGGTTTTTGACTGTACAAAACATAGTACTAAAAACATTTCAACTTTTGTATTTTCAGCTTGATCATTTTTACGAGTCTCATTCGCTCACACTCGGGCTGAAATTTCGAGAGAGAGATAGTTGGGCGCGCGTGCGTGCATGCACTTGCACGTATACGACGCGTTATACGCTGTTTGTATCGGCGTGTTACATTCTCGTTCGCAGGTTCAGATATATTCTTAGATATATTCACTGGCTGAGAAAAGTTTCGCCTGTTTCGCCAACACGGATTCTCTAGAGTTCCTCGAGCGGGAATTGAAACTGATTGAAACTGACTGGCGTTCGATTTGTCGATTGCATTTCGCGACAATCGTTGACGCGCGTCCGTCATGACAATTGTCGCGAGTAAACGTAGGGTTTTCATATTCGCGCGACCGTGGCTTTCAGGATTTAGATGGCGAAAGTACATCAATCCTGAATACATCATCGCCGACGCGTCAACGTTCCTTCGAGACGTGTTGCAGTGAAATTATGCGTGAATACCGGCACGCCGGCACGCAGAGCGGGTTTTGTCCTTTTTTTCCTCCCCTCTCTCTTTCTCGACACTTGCCTACCCGCCTGCCCATCTACCTACGTCAAAAGAAGGTTAAATCGCGCGCAAGTACTCACCTTACCCATCACGGACATCGTCAGCCTCTCGTGGACAGCGCTCACCTTTCGCCCAAGTCGATTATCCGACCGGCGACTCCGATACTATGCTGCCGACTCCGTCGAAATGGTCGAAGGTAAATGAGAATCGCAGTGAACGCGCGAAATCGTACCTCTTCCCCCTTTTTATTCGATTGCCAGCCGTTTCCTCCCCCTTGCTCCCTGCTCCGCTACTGGCTACTCCGTCAACTCCGTGTAGTGTCTGGCCGCTGGCCGTTCGGCGCTCCGTTCAAGCCAGTTCAAGCCGATGAGTCTGCTGGTCGCGCGCGGCCAATCACGCCCGGCGCCGGCCGCCGGCGTCTCTTTGAACGTGTGTGTCGTATGTGTGTACTGCTGCGTTCGGAAAACACACAACGGTTGAATAAATCTTTAACGATTGGTTCTTGACTTTAGTTCCACGCTGGATTCAAGCAATCGTAATTACGTATCCGCGTTGAGCTGAAGCCTTCTCCACTGAATGTCATTGGCTGTTTTCCGTTGATTTCTAGCACAGTCGCGTCGATTCGAGTCAACTTGAGAGAACCAATAAAACACTCTGCGACTACTAGTGATTTTCGACGGAACGTTGGAAGCGACATCTGTCATCTGTCCTATCTCAATCTTCCGGAAATATTAACGATGACATCTTCGTGGGGGTGAAAAGCGATGTTCTAAATACTCGAGATGTGAGGCGACGGGCTGGTGATGTTAATTTCTTTATTTGTTAATTTCTCCTCGTTAACGCGTACCGCGACAGTGCTCGCTCTCTTCTTTTTTTAACATCTTCGGTCTTTTTTCGTGTAAATGTCACGACTCTCAACGCGTCCACTAGGTTAGATTGCATCGATGTTTCGTTAATGTTCACACCTGACCGCGATTCTGACAGTTCCCATTCCGATTTTATGTTTATTATCTGACGCGACACTGCCGACGAGACCTAATATGCTATCGAGAAAAAACAAGGATCTAAGGACGATCAAGGAGGGAGTGGTCGGTAAATATGTGAAGAAGGAAACTCCACCAGAGATGCCGAGTACGTACCTCAGAAACTTGTTTCTATTCTTCGTCTGTCTCTCTCTTGCACCTCTTTGTCACTTTTATTTGATACTTCTCATTACATTCTTCTCTTTTCATTTACAGTAGCTTCATAATTGAACTAAAAGACAAACGATTTATTCAGCAACGTTTTCGTACTTTAACACTTTTTATGTGTGTACATTTTATATTTAACATAAAGATTGATGACAAATGTAAATGTATTACTAAAAGAGATATTAGATTATTGAGAGTGAAAAGGAAGAATAAAATTTTTAAATCATGAATGAGACATTTTGTCCTTATTATATCTTGCATTTATAGGAATCTTAAGAATTTCCTTTTGTTTTCATGTATCTGCCATATATCTTACATGTCACATTTGATATTACCAACAAACTAGCATGTAAAATTTATATTAATAAATTTTTAATGAAAACAATAGATCAATCAAATGTATTTTCTTGCTTTTTAAAAAGTATACTTCTGCAGTCCATTCGTCTGTAACACTTTGCAATCAAAGTATCAATTATGCAATTTGTGTTATTTGTATTTAGTTATCAACGTATGGACGACAGAGCCGAACAAAAGGCAGAGACGGCGTAACCATTCAATGATGCCAAGTTCTATGGTAAAAATTATATTTTACATAAATGTATCACATATCGCATTATATAACACAATGTTCCCTTACACAAATCCAATAAAAGTAAAAATAAAATTTAAAGTTTACTTAACTCAAATGAATATTACTGAGATTTACCAGTATTCAATTATAAGCCTTCATGTAAAAAAGAAAACAATTTTTTTTATTCCTATTATATATCTTTTTAAATTTATACCATTACGATATGCTGCCAAGATTAATGTCTGTATCATGGATATTGCTCAAAATATATTTTCCGTGAGAATATAATTTATGTTCATCAATTTTCCATTGATGAGTCACGAAAAATTTTCTACAATGTCTCATAATTCCCAAGCAGCAGTCCTGGCCAAGAATCATTGAAACATATAAGAAGACATCTGAAGATGTTGATTTTTATCGATGCTTCTCTCGTGTCATAGTCCATTTCCCCACAACCTAGTATGGTGCAAAAGTTCGGAAATACAAAGACTACACCCAGTGCAGTCGGTCTGGGCAGCCACGAAGGAAAATATACGCCAAACAGTTCTGTTCCCGACTTAGCTCAAAGGTTAATAATATAAGCTTTACATATATTTAATTTGGCTTTATGAAACGATACTTGATAAATATACTGTTAAGCCACAATATTAAAAAACAATATTAAAAAGAAAAAAGAAAAAAAAAAAAAGAAAAGAAATAATTTTAGCAGGAGAGCGGGGTGAAGACGTTGCAACATATTTTTATCCTTTTATTTTCATGATAGATTTACTCACCTTTCCGTTAATATCGGAATGAACGATGGCATGTGTTCGAGAACCGCGACACCCATGTACCATCCCGAACTATCACCTGCAATGTCACACACTTATATCAATCAATACGCTGGATCCGAGTATCATTTGGATAGGGTCCAAACACCGCAGATGCCTTATATGCCTTTCGATGTCGATGCCGGCTACGAGGATTATAATCATTCCGTTTATCGTCACAATACTGGGTACGATTTTTCATGGCTTTTATATTAATTATGGAAATTTTCAGTATTTGCTTTTTTATACTATAAATTGCTGTTTTTAACTTCCATTTTCGATTACAGCTACAGTAGATGCTATTCGGAAAGATCAAGTTCTCGGAGTGAGCAGCAGCAGGATGAATTGCCTTTGCCGCCTGGATGGTCCGTCGACTTCACGCTCCGTGGCCGAAAGTATTATATTGATCATAATACCAAGACTACACACTGGTCGCATCCACTTGAGAAGGAAGGTCTACCCACAGGATGGGAGAGAATCGAGTCTCCCGAATATGGCGTTTATTACGTCAAGTGAGTAAATTTAAAAGATTTCATAAGCATCATCAATACATCATGACAAACGCATCGTAATGAAAACATCTTACCTCCCCATTTTAGCCATATCACACGCCAGGCGCAATACGAACATCCGTGTTATCCACACGAGATGCAAGCAGTGCGGGTCGTACCACCGCGGCATACTCACTTTCACTCTCACAGCGTCCTAGTGCCAGCCAATCCTTATCTCAATGAAGAGATACCACATTGGTTGTATGTATACAGCAGGGCCTCGATAGCCTTAGACCGCAAGCTGCGTTGGGAGTTATTTCGTTTGCCTGAATTAGACTGTTTCAACGCCATGCTCACCAGATTGTACAAACAGGAACTGGAGGAGGTGGTGATGCGTTATGAGGAATATAGGTGAGAAGCGAGAAGCAAAACAAAAATTTCTTTGATGCATGTACAATCTTATCGTTATATTTTGTATCTTGCACATCCGTTGTTTCAGATCGGCGTTGCTATGCGAAATGGAAGAGAGACTGAAGGAATTGAATCCAGAATCTGGCGGTTCCAATGTTGGCGCTATTGCCTTACGAAGATCTCTTCCCTAAAAGAGAAAAAGTTTGCTGAAAGATTGTTATGTATTGTACGTTTCTTTCTTGACTATCTGAGGGAAGATTCTTCGGAAACGTTACGACGAGTGTGATTAATATAGCTCTGTATACATGTAGATAATGTAAAGCCTTACAAAATTTGTCTTTTGCTAATACATATATTATCCAACATTACAAAAGAGAAACGGTAATTATTATGCATTACCTAATGCTTGTCTATTTTAACAGTTGTGTTTTCATTCTCGTTCTTTTTCTCTACCTGACTAGATTTCATATCAAAATCATTGGTAAGCGTCAAACCTGATATTTGATATACATGTATATTGCTAGACATACCACTCAAGAGCCCATAGGCCATTCCTGCGAAAAATAAATGTTTCATTAATCTCTTGGACAAATTAAAAGTCAATAAAACGCAGACCTACTTCGTTCTTCAGAGTCTACTGGTATTTGATTTTTTACAAGCATATAGAACATGATGCCAAAAGCATTCCATCCCAAGAAAGCATAAAGCATCGAAAGTCTTCGATGTATGTGTAAGGCGTCTTGCTTGTTTCTTACTTTAAACCACTGTTTCAACAATTTTCTTAACATTTTTTAGGTTTATACGCGAGCCGAGATATTACATAACCTATAAAATCAAATGGCAGTAATTTTTGCATATGTACTGTGCGTCGTGCGTGTATGTCACTTGCATTGAAATGATCAACGAAACTTACGACTTACGACAGAACCAGATAGAACATGGATTATCGATAGATATTTAATTCGAAGGATAAACACGACGCAACAACATAGTAAAAATTGCACGGACTTGACGGAGCGTAAGGTCGGTAAGGTCTTCTTCTTCTAATCGCGCCAGTTGGCTGATTGATTGGCTCCGTCCAGTACGTCCATGCGTCGATGTTTCCTCACTTTGTTACGATCGGTACATTAGAGAGTCAAACCTAATATACCGTGTATATATCATTTTAACTTTTTTATACATAATTTCATTTGAGTAATCACTATATTAAATAATCACATTTAACGTGTAGACAGATTTTAATAAGTATAACTAACAAATTTACAATCCTCTCCTAAAAATAAATAAATTATAGGGCAATTCTATTACATTAATATTGTGTGTATATAATTAATAATAAATTTGTATAAATTCATTAAATTTAACCGCATCATGTCGACAACGTGAAGAATTCGAGGACCACCAAATTCTATCGATAAAATACAAAGGTGTATTATTGATATGATGACGAATGACTATTAGATCCTCTTCTTGTCGTGAAGAAAAAATTGTAGAAAAATCTTAGTTTACCTTAGCTTAGCTATTATGGAGCTCGCGCAAGGAAACACTCAATATTAACATGCTAACACATTTCGGAAGAGTATATACGTATGATGAATGTACATTTTTTCTTCTTTTATCAAATAGGTCTAGTTGCTATCGCTTTCCGATAATTCTGCCTGTTCCTTGACTTTTCGTACCTTGCATTTGACTTTTTTCGTTTTGTCTAAGCCTTGTTTCGATTTTCTAAATATTTCTATAGCGTGCAATTTCCTTTCTAACGCGCATGCCTTATCCTTTTCTCGTTGCGGTATATATTCCTTGGTATATTTCTTTTCAACGGCTTTAACAGATTTCTCGGGGATAATACTCGTTTTAATGGACGGGATACTCTCCTGAGCCGATATCTCAAGTTCGAAAACTGAATTCTTTCCGTCACTCGACTTTTGGACATTACTGCTTTTTTTACTTTTCTTAATTCGAGGTTTGTCATCTACGTTACTGTCCGTGTCTATATCGTCACTATTTAATCTGCGCAGAGCCTTCTGTACTCTTTTACTCAAGTTTAGTTCGATAGAACGTGGAGACGCTTTCGCTTTGAAATACATATCTAATAATTTTTGATTCTTATTTTCTTCCATTCTTCTCAATATCGGAATCATCGTGTCGTCGAATTTGCCCTTTGTCCATCCAAATTTCTGCCTGGTGTAGTCACAAAGTAGCACAACGTTCGGCTTACCCCAAGTAAAAGTTTCCTTCGATTCGTCGACCGTGGGAAAGAGATACGCTTGGACAACCGCTTGATTTGGGAAATCTGTCAAGTAGTCTGTTACGATACTCGCAATCCACTTGTTTCACTTATTTTACTCGTGTCCTTATCTGTCTAGGTGAGATTACCACTTACCTCTGTTCAATTTTACGCTTCGCAATTTATTGCGTAAGCCTGTTTTCCCAGGAGCGGCAACCATTCCCTTCTTTATCCATGAACAAAAATTATGTAACCCATATAACACATTGTCTCCGTCGGCAGGAAATGCAGCTAATATTTCTAGCGCGGTAACTGGTCCAACGCCAGCCACCCCTGCGGTATAATCGCTGCCAACCAAAAGGGCCAATTGTATCAATTGATTGCGGCTGAGTTCTGCGATATGTCATTGTTTTCTTATTAAATGTATAATACTTTATGTACCCATAATACATAATATTCTTATCTTTTATAAAAATACACACGCGCGCGCGCGCGCAAATTAGTATTCTATTATTCGTTTTGTGTGAGCTCCATCTTAAAATAGTAACGATACTTACTAAAATGATGTTGAATATCACAGGTACGAAATTGTAATACTTTTTTGTTTTTATTGAAAAAATTCTTGTATACACATTGACCTCCAAAAAGCCAGATATCAGAATCGTCAGTGATTGTGCCGTTGGTTAATTTAACTTGCTCTAAATATGCACACTGTGCTTCTGCTTCCATGGGAGCTACTATATATGGTATGCCGAACAAACGTAATAGCTCCTATAAACAAATATAATATCATACATGCAAACATAACGTACATACATTTTAAAGTATAAGTATACCTGTGCATCGGTTTTAATTTGGTCAGAAATATTGGTAGCCTGTCTCTCGAATTTGCCAATGCCTCTTGCCAGTTCTTCTTGCTCATCTTCTAATTGTCCCTGCAATTAAAAACACCCTCGTATTAAGAGAGATAAATAAATAGAAAGAGTATCAAATTACCTTCAATTCTATCAAATCTTCTTCATTAATAGGTAACACTCTCTCTACTGGCTCCTCCTGTATACATTCGTCAAGAGAATTAATTTGAGTAAACGTGTCTGTATCATCTCGCTCTGATGATTTATTCAAGTTTTGGACGTCATGTATTTTATCTTCATCAGTCGACGCAATATTCTTGCTCAGGTATTCGTCTTGCTGAGTATTTTCTGGCAATTCAACATTTGTTTCTTCCTCGATTGATTCCTCAGATATAGTATCTAAGAAACTATCTTTTTTTAAATTATTACTGTTTTTAGAAATCAATTGTGTTGGATATTTATCATTTACTGTATCGACAAACTGTTCTTGCTCTCTACCTATCGATATAATTTCTTCTTTATTAACTTTTCCAAATATATCAGCAAACATATCGTCCTCAAGTTTCTTATCCGAATTAAAAGTTATTTCGATATTTTTCTTCTTCGTAATGTTCCTTGAAATATTCATATCATATATCGGAACATCTTGAATTTCGATGAAATCATCGGAATCAGAGTCTGATGTATCTATTTGCGCTACATCATTAGATTTGGAGGAGAAGGCAGCAGAACGCTCCTCAAATACTATTTCTTTGTTTAAATTTGAAGTGTCAGATGTGACAGTGGCATTTGAAGTTTTGGCGTCACTTTTCGATAGTTTAGTGAGATTATCTGGATTAGATGGAATTAGTTCAATAGCCTTATTCTCTTCAGACGTGTGTGTATCCTTCATACTCTGCGGTTTTACAGCTTTCAAAACTTGCTCGCAATTTTCAGGAATTGTTAACATTGTGTTATCATTTATTGGCTGTGTAACTTGTGTTAATTCAGTACAAATATCATTCACGGTTGTTCTTATACTCTTGCTCATGGTTTTATGACTTTCATTCTTGTTACGCTTAATAAGATGCATGATCTGATTTTGAGACAAACCACTATACTCTAACATGTATGTTAATGCAGGATTCGTCGTGCTCTTCCCCAATAATGCCAATGATTCGTTTATATTATTTTCAGATTCCCAATCACTGTCAAGCGTGTATTCGTTTATGTTTTCTGCGATAGGTAGAGACTCGTTATAGATTAGTACATCGGCCTCAACATCGGAATCGTCCAATTCATACTCATTAATGTTTTCTGCGATAGGTAAAGAAACATCATAGATTGATACATCGGCTTCACTGTCGGAATAATTTAACTCATACTCATTAATGTTTTCTACAATTGACGTGGAATTACTTGGACCAGCAATAGGTTCAACTTGTTCATTTGTATTCTGTAACGTATCACCTTTACCCTCCGATTCGTTTGCAACAGATTTTGTTGTTAACGAGTTCTTGTCTGCATAAAATAATATACAATTTATTATTAGATATATCACGATTAAATATATCATGCTGCACGAAATAATTTCAACGTTTCAACGTTTGGCGCACATACCAGTGATGTAAATCAATCTGGTTGTACTATCGGCGGCTATACGAAAAGCCGCGTCTCTGCCCTTTGTATCGACTCCTTGTTCAGTCAACAGTTTGTCCAACTCCTCTAATGTCAGTGTCTTTCCACCCATTTCCTTCTCAGCAGATTCTAAAGACGCTTGCACGTGTCTACGTTTAAGTAAACGTTTCAATTGGAAGCCTGAGAACTCTTGCGATTCCTACACTCGAATACGAATGTTTAGTAAAAGAGTTAATCTACAATCTATCGTTCACGTTACATATTTTTACATTTTTACAGTTTCATATTAATACATACTTGTGGCATTTCGTACAAACGACCCCAGGAATTTTGTTTTCTTGTTTCTTTAAGATCAGTGAGTATATCGTAACGAACGTCTGCAGGTAACGCTTTAAATTCGCTGCTAGTTACGTCAACATTATGTATATTGCCTGTCCATTTAGATTGCTTTCGTGGACTCAGTTGGACAACAGTGTCAGAATCGTGTCGATCGTCATTGACATAACTTTGTATATCACTGACACCAGGCATATCGGGCAGAGCAAACATATCTTGGTTGGAACGTTTGGTTTGCATATTCATTGTTATTTGTATCGCCTCGCTATTTTGATCCTTGGAATCTTTATTAAGAACAGTTTTTACAACGCTGTGCTTTATCAAGTTGTTTATCAAATCCGCCTTCATCTTTTGCGCCTTACTTGTGGCAATAGATTTCTGCTTCCTGCGCAAGGCCTGCAAACACAAAAGAATGAGAAGGCTCTTTTCTCACTACCTGGTTCCCACGGCGAGCTAATTAAGTACGAACAATATTATAATCAAGATAGAAGAACAGTTTAGCTTGCACGTAAATGTATAGTGCACAACTTTTAAGTTTCATACGATATATCGTATCTTGTTTGCGTAAAAATACACCAGTTAGGAAATTATTAATTGTATTTGTCGATTGAAAAAAATATTATCTATCTTGTATTTACAATTGTATTTTTCTTAAGCATGGGTACACCTCCATCAAAGACGAATACAGGCTTGATTTTGTAATATAGGAGTTTGCATATTCTGTTAAATAATCCAAGCAAATGAGCATTAGGTCTAGGGGTGCCATGACAATCTTGGTATCCTTGCAACACTTGGTATATCCATATCGATACGTCTGTGAAAAATATACATTACATAAAACTTTGCTTGTAATAAATTATACTTAAGAATGATAAAAGATTAAAGTTGAGTGAGTTGATGTTCCTAAAACTTAAAATTCAAAATAAAACAAAGTTAAAAATTCTAATACATATTGAAGCGATTTAAGCGATAGAATTATTAGGATATACTCGCCGATCGCCAAGACCTTGCCCTCGAGGCTTTCCAAAGGTACCGGCTTTCCGGATGCCTCGAGCAACTTCCACAAGCCATATACTCCCATTATCTTAGAGATCGCGATCGCACTGGCAGGAAAACGCACACACGTGTCACTAAGAGACAATTATATGTACAGTTTTCCCGATATGTATTGTTTTCCCTTTTTTTTCTAAGCGTTTCATTATTTTTTCAAATTTAATCTACTATACTACATAACCTGATTGTTAACCTAAAAGTATGTAAGATTAACGTAAGTAGAGTCGAGAAAAGTAGACTCGTGCGCGGCGGGTAGAGATCATCCAGAAAAACAGGAGTTTAATACTATATTAATATATTAACAAGTACAAGTTTGATTGAACGATTGGGTATTCCGAGCCGAGTGCGAGCGGTATATAATGAGCGGTGGTTCGCACCAGCACTTTGCCACATTTGCCATACACCGTACGTCATACTCCGTACTCCTCCGCCGTGCAGTCCGCGACTCCGCGCCTCCGCGCCACTCCGCGCACGGTCAGCTCAGCTGACGAAGGAAACAAACTTTTAAATTCGACGTGGCTCGCGACGTCATAGTGGTCACAGTTGCATCGCTCGGGTTGCTCCGCATTCCGTTGCGCCCACTGGCCGCTGGCCGCTGGCGTTCGCAGGTGCTTACCCGC
>QKQZ01043648.1:0-27748 GCA_003595255.1 Solenopsis fugax | reverse complement strand
GTCCACTTAACTATATATTATAATTATATTAACAAAATTTGTTTGGTTGTCCCCTTATAGTTGTCACCACTAGAATTTTTTCTCTCAGTGCACAGGATCTTAATACACAGTTATATTAATTACATAATTTTTGACATTTCTATGGAAAAGCTTTGCTGTTGTGACTCTTAAAATACGAAATATGTAAAAATATATCTTGAAGATATAAAACCTGTTACGATAAAAATTGTAAAAAATAAGATACTTTTGAGCATTCTAATAAACTTTAATTTTCCAAGCAGTATTAAATGATAAAGAACATATTTTCGTTGAGAGAGAGAGAGAGCTGTTCAAAATAGCAATAAGTATAATAACTGTTTTAACTTGCACATTTGCATATGCTAGAGAAGCTCGAAGATAGATACGTTGCAAATATTCACACAGGAAGTCAGTTGAATCATTTGTGAAAATTTACGGTGAGGCCGTAACTTTCAGACTAATCTAGCCGTCAATGAGTCAAGCTTTCACGCGATGTCTTCGCGAGGATATAACACGCCCGTCCGAATTTACAACGCTATTAAATCATGTAACAGTGCGTTAATGATGTAGAGAATTTAATGGCTGCTCGTGTCTCCGTGATTAATTATTCCTAAAAGCAGAAACTATTTCTGTTCCGTGCGTTACACCCGTAGACGCGTATGTACAAACGCATATTAATCTTTATTAACACACTGCGCGCGCACGCCGCGCATTCCGCGCATTGCACAGCGGATAATTCAGTTATTCCGCAATAGTGCTTTTCATACTTTGCACGACGCCGAATTACACCGTCAAGCGATAATCCCACGCACAAAGCCGGATATTCCGTTGCTCTGTGTAATTTCATATCACCGTGTAACATTATAGCGAACGATCGAGCGGTGTCGCCTTAGGCCCCTAGTATTCATGCCGCATATTTAGCGCTAAACATAGTTAATTTGATCACTGTATCATATTTTCCTGTAACACAACTTTCCTGTCAAATTAATGAAATCATCAAAATCACATTTAGCGCCTTACCAAATATATAAATGTAAATTTAAGCTCTCATTCAGCGCTAAATGTCTTAATAAATTTCAAACTTGGACAATTATGTTTAATGCTAAATATCTGATTGCGTTTAATTTAACGAATTTATGAGTGATGAATTTTCACGTATCTCGACGAAGTTTAAAGTCACGAAAACCGCATTCGAGCGTTAACGCGCATTGATAGTGCGGATCTTTCAGGCGCGCATTTCGTATTCGAAACAAGATTAACATGTCGTCCAATTCGCCGATGATTCACGACCGTTTCGTCTGTTTCGCGGACGGGGGACGCACCCCTCATCCCTCCCTGTCACCCCACCGGTTATTACACAGCTTTTAATAATAGAGACGCTCGCGTATGCACGCCTCTCGCGCATAAATCTCGCGCGCGCCCGCTTGAGTTCGCACTGACGATTAATGCTTTTCGATGGAAGTCGCGTCTCCCCTTTGTCCATCTTAGTCCCAAGATTAGGCTGGCGGGTAGCGTACAGCTTGTATTGCTTTGCCTCTTGGTATTTAAAATAGCCGGTCTATTAGGAGACAAAGGAAAATTTAAATATCCGCTATAAGCAATTTATTGCGAGCATTCATATAAAATAACCCAGATAATGTTATTCAATCAATCTTCTTTTATTATACGTATTTAGCGTGCAAATGAAATTATTAAAATACCATTATGTGTTATATTTTGCATACTTGTCACTTTTTCTCTATATTTTTCGCACTCAGCATTTTTAACCGTGAAATTGCTGGTGATTAATTAGATTAGAAAACGAGACTCAGTCGCGAGAGGAATCGTGTCGCGGCGAAATTCAATACGTTCTGCATACTCAACACATGTGTGTACTGCTGCGTAGTCGCGATGAAATCATGTTGTTTCGCAAGCATAAAAAGGTTTTTACGATATACCGGGTTATTAAATATTACGTAACGCATTTTTCTAAAGTTATCTTTGTTTAAATATATTTCTTGTTTTAATGTTTTTATTATTCGCCATGCTTGAATCAATTGGAAGGCGGTTTACACCGTGTGATGACGGAACACTTTCGGCATATGAACATCTGAGCCGCTGTGTGTACACACGGAGTGACGCTGCTCGGCATATATTTGCACCGCTTCAATACATAACCGCTCTTGTACCGGCAGTGCGCGGTAGTCGTGTTTATATCGTAAACATTCGCCGCGACCCACGTCGTATTAATAATATTCGGATCGCTGCTTGGAGTCGAGCGTCGATCGGGCCGCTCCTCGTCGTAACCCTTTCACGCCAGTCGAGCTTGTAATCCGACGCGCGTGTGTGTCGGAGTTATTGCATCTACCACCGTGAATTTAGACGACGAAATCGGTCACACAGAGGAAGACGCGTCTAGCGAAAATTATCTGTGCAATCGCGATAATCGACCTGAAAGAAGCCAAGTGGCGTGATGTAATTGAATATTACGCAATTTTGAAAAGGTGATAAGACAAAAATAGTTAACAATGAAAAAAAAAAAAAGAATGTTGTTTATCGACGAATAAATTATTTGAGAATTAAATCCGGGAGTTTTGGGAAGGTAAACGATTCGAATATTTCGCATTAAAAAGTTTTTATCTACACTATATGTTTTATTGTTCGAAAGTCTGAAAATTATCGAGATTTAATTACAAAGTCTTCGAAGAATATTAAGTGAAAATTTTTATCTATGTATTACAGTGTTTAATGTTGATTCTTGCAAAACGGCAGCACGATTGACATAATTTCTCTTCCACAGTGACCTTCTGCTGCATTCTTGAAGCGTGTTCGTTCACACGGCGCACTGCGCATTTCTTTCTCGTTCACGCTTCGCCAACCACGCGAATTTCATCGACTTTATCGATACATACTAACGTACGAGTTAATTGTACAACTGATCCGCCGATATGCCGCGATTTCGCCCGTGCGAAACGGTCATTGTCATTGACGTAATAATTAAATTGCATAATGAAGTCTGCTTAAGGAACTACGAGACCTTTGCGAACGTAAAAGTGTGTCATTTCTTTGTAGGATCGATAAAAGCTTAGAATTGAGCTAGTACGTCATTGAGTCGATGTTTCACATAACATTTAACGTTTATTGTCATGTAGAGATACGAAATTTATTAAGCCAGCGAGTCATAAAGGATGTATTTCATGTATAATATATATTTAAGCAATAATTAATGAAACATTATTATAATGAAAGAGATTTTCTAATACACACATTCTGTGTATGTGTAATTTTCAATTTTTTATCTATTATTATTTAATAATTATTTAAGAATTCTAAAATATTGATTTTTTAATCATATTAAGATTTTAGAAACCTATAAGAACTTAGCAGCTAATATTTTTTTCTTTCGGTTTATGCACATAGAAACGAATTTTCCACACGAGTCGTCACCCCTGACACGCGAAACAACCCTGAGAAAGCAGGGAGGCTCGACGGTCGCTAATGAAAGCGGCTAATTAAAATTAAATTAGGATTAATTAGGGATCCGAGTCGTCGAACGCGAAATTAATTTCTCGTCGGAGTTTCGGGGATCATGGAGGGACTTGTATTTCCTGGCCGTACAAAACAATCAGCTCGAGATAGCCTGAGTAAGAGAAGGTAGCGGGTGAGGAATAATATCTGTTACATTCCAGAACAGATGGAAAATATCTTTTTAGATAACTGAGAGCAAACAGAGAAAGATAAAATTATAAGAGATATTAATAATTTAAGGAAATTAAAAAATACTTATTAATATATTTTAAAATAAAGAAAAAAATGTACGTGAAATTAAAAACTTGTTTACAAAAAGATTTATTTGATGACAAGACAAATTGTTTCTTATTTATATGGTGGAACAAAAGATAAAATAAAATAATATAAAATTATTTGTCATAAACGCAAAACAATTTAATACTTATTTACATGCCACGTTTAATACACTTCACATTTTATTAAATATGATGTTTTGAACGAAATTGTGATATTAGGCGAGTACAATGCAGACAATTAAACAGTTGTATCAACACTCGAATATCAACACACCGGCTATTTATTTTTTAAAATAACAGGAAGTTTGCTGTTTGGAGAGAGGAAATAACGGAGTGCGACGAAAAGAGAATAAGGAAGGGAGAGAGGGAGAGAACAACGCGCGTTTCTCCTACCAAGCATAATTCGAATGGCCGCTCGTGGTACATACATATATATGTCCGATCTGATTGCATGCCGCAACGATATTAATCATACTAGGTTGACGTACCCTCGCCCCTTCGGTTCACGTTATTTACCTCCTTTCAGCCCCCTGCCGACCCCCGAGGGTCCAACGAGACCATACGTACGGTGAGGTATCCGCACTCTAAGGGTTGCCATTTCGTGCGTCCGAGTACACGTTGTCTCTCTCTCTCTCTCTCTCTCTCTCACATACACACACACACACACACACACAGCGCGCATGTACGCGCAGGTATATGACTGTGTGTAAAGCGGACGGATTCCTGACACGATCGCGATGTGGAATTCTCATAAAAAATACTCTGGGATTAATTAAAAAATGCCACGTCGCGGTAGCCGCGATAAAAATGGAGGACGTTGACTAAGGGAGCCGGATCGTTTGCTGAAGGAAGAAGATTGTGAGAGCGAGAGATATGAGTGGGGATTATGTGGACCGGAAGATTATATTTAAGTTCTTCCTGGAGGCACTAATCGATCCTCTGTCCTTGTTTCTTCCTTACCTCGGGCACCGTCTCGTCGGCGTCGGGTCGACGCTTTTCGATTCACGACCCTTGACGTGACAGACACTTTACGATAGATATAATTTTGATTTAATTTTCTTCTACTAAATTTTAATATTAAAATTTTTTATAAATTACAAGATTACGAATTTTAAGTTTTGATAGTTTTTTACAGCATTCAACGAAATATCTTTAGAATTATTTTTCGAAATATCTCTTCAAGAAAGAAGATTTATAAAGGTAGATTATTCTCTCTCTCTCTCTCTCTCTCTCTCTCTCTCTCTCTCTCTCTCTTCCTACTCTTGAAGGAATTTAAACGTTACAGTAGTGGTATCATCGTTGTTTCCCAAAACGCTGAGAGAATATTCCATTACAAAATGTTTCATTCTTAAAAGGTTTCTCTTAATCACCGAATCGTGAGATACGAGAGATTGACGACCGTAATTTTGGAACATGAAACCCGAGAAGAGCAAAGTAAACTAGGCGGTGATTGGACCAGTGGTACCGTTTCATTTGGATAGGGATCTATGTGGGATCTGTTGCATCACGAGTATGCGTTCAAAACCACGAAACTATTTCTATTCATCGAACACAGTCGCCTCTTTGTTCTAACCTCTTTGTCGGTTAGATGTGTCGTTTCTTCGTTTTTTCCCTTTCGAGGGTGACGTGTAAAAACTGCACCCCAAAAGCCGTTCACCCACATACGGCCCTTTAATGGACATGCCCTGGTTAGCGCCATGTCAATGTCTCCGCCCATTCTTCCGACCCTTCGAGGACAGAAAGGCATTTCCTATACCGAAAGTAACTCGACCGGATCTAATCTACTATATCGTCCGTACTTCATTAAGGGCTATTTCTAGTGACGCGGAAAGGCCTGCGATTTACGTATCCCGAATCACATTTGTCTCATTCGTCGCTCTGAAAACGCCCTGATTTCTCCTCCTCCCTTCGCTTAATGGTCGAGCGATTGATGTCGCCGAAAAGCATTTATTTCAGATAAGCGGATAGATTAATTGTTTTTCGTGATCGAGTGTGGCTATTTTGTAATCGTTTACTTTGCAATATCGTGAGACAAGTACAAATATAATATTCAGATTAAACAGGCATTATTTTTTTAAACGTCATTTATGTCGCTTCTAAAACAAATGATTTATATTACAAAAAAAGAAAAGAAAAAATATATAACGATTCAAATAAATAGAATAAATCGAGCGTGTTTTGTCGACATTGTATTTTAAAGATTAACAAATGAAAACTGGTTCCCTAGAGCAAAATTTCTTTAGTTGCATTGCGATTGAGCAACGGAGAGGCAAAGAGGAACAAAACCGTAACTTCGTTCTCATCGGAAGAAGTTAGTGCTTCTCCCGAGATCGAGTCGAGTTGATGCGGTTAACGAACTGTACAAGCCACGCAATGAACGAAATAAGGGAAGGCAAACTGTTTTCCAGCTCGACGACGGGAGGGAGGGGAATCGATCGATCGAGAGATTGATCTAACCGAGCGTCGGGATCCTTTCGCCGGGCCCTCGTTATTATTCACGGTAGACAACGATCTCGAATCGGGTGCGGTTTAAAGACTCTCTTAAATTTTCATTTGTTGCTTCCGAAGTCCCGGCGAAACTTAATTACCAGCGACGTTGAGGAGAACCTGCCGCGCGCGCGTTCTTCCCCGCGTAAATCATCGACCGATCGACGCGACGCGGGTAAAAAGACATGCTTTGCCACTTACGGTTCGAGTCCCCGCGGGCTTCCTACAAATTCATTTTTCGAGTCCGACTTCGGCACCCTTACCCGCGGCACGGAAGATTTTAATGGCCTTTAAATAATGTCCTTGTTCATGCCATCAGCATCCACCTTCTCTAGGACATTGCAGTCTAGCATGCTACCGATGCAACGTTCACTACATGCATTTTACATATGTACCCACATATGGCTCGTGTATGAATATCGGACACTTTTCGAATGAACGATTAAAATTTCAAATTAAATTTTTAAAAATGTCATATCATGCCTCCTACAGCTTAAGAAGACGTGCACACGCACCGATGCAGTTAATGCGCATCACTATACCGTCTTTTCGTCTCTCCACCTGCCCCTTCCTACCCTTCGCTTGCAGCGAAACGTCAGTTCAAGCGAGATCCCGCGAGCATGACGAGCTGGAAAAAAGCCGACCATTATTTACGCCATTTCGATGCTTAACGTCGCGCCCTACGGCCCCCTATTTACTTGGAAGTGGGTGGTGCTGACGTATATCCCGACGTCACCTTCGCGCCGCCATATAATCCGTCGGTTAATTTCATTTCGCCCGACGTGTAATTATGTCCAACGCGAGACTGGCGTATAAAATCTCAACATGAGAACTGATAGTCAATCGTGAACTTCAAAGAATTGTCTGCGAGGGACTAATGGCTTTTTAATTTAATCCACAAGACGTTCGTGTGTCGTAATATATTATATTTAAATACGAAAATTTCTTCTAAAGAGAAAAAGAGAGAAAAGTATTTATTTATCGGTATATATTTTCTATTACCATTTGTAAAATCAATATGCTCTATTTATAAAACTTTTTACATTCGTCGATTAAAATAAATTTAAATCAGCACGTTCTGAAAAAAATTGAAATAATTCAGAATCAAGTTTTAAACTGGACTTCTTTTAAATCATAATTTGCTTAAAATTAGCGGAATAACTTTAATATATTTTCACTGTTTGAATTAAATTCATAGAGTTAAATTTCAATTCTTTGAATTTCAAAGATTTATTTTTCGAGACAACTGTAATTTTTTAAATTGTCCTAGCTCCTATAGTTAAAGAATTGCATGTATCTCAGATATACATGAAGAAATGAAGAATAGATTTCGTGCATGCGTGCAGAAAATAAAACACGGCCCATCTTTCTCAATGATTATTTCAACTATCGTGTGCCACGGATAAAAGTTTCCATTCTTTCGGATCTCCATCGGATCTCCGATCGCTTATACGTCGCGATGAATGGCTCACATTCAACGACATCTTCTCACGGCATCGCCAGGAAGAAAACCAGCGACTGTCTTCGGTGCGCGTTCGATCGCGTGAAGAACGAGACAAATAGGCGCGTATCATGAAATACAGACATCGGTATTTGACTGTTATCATCCGTTGGCCAATGTATCGAAAAGAATAGTGTTCTAAGCAATAATGGCAGTCACTGCAATTAAAATTGCAGCAATATCATAACATTTAAAATTTACTAACAGTAAAATGAAAAATATTAATAAAATATGTTTAATATGTTATTTCGAATTATTCGTTCACGTTTATCATATTATATATCAAAAGTATAACAAAAAAATTTCAAAAAATTTCTATAGACGTAATTTCGAATGTAATTTCGAATTACAAATGATCGAAAATGAAAAGTTTTTCTTGCGAATTTAGAGTTGAAAATACATAAATAAATAACAAAACTTGATTTTATTTTATAATTTTTATTACAGATATGTGAAGATGTTTAATTTAAAACGAAATATTTTAAATAGTGATCAAAATGATGTCTACACACATACAGTCTAAGTTTTAGAATGAGTAAAACATATATCCTCTTTTTTCCGAGTCAATTAAAGAACACGCTTGAAATTGCTACGTGTATATTTGACAAATTTTTGCAATGAAAATGCACGTATATTGTGATTCTCATGGAGAGAAATCTTGTCGTACGCGACTATTTAGAGAGGAACGAGACTAATTTGTTGCGAAGGTCGGCCCCTACGTGTCTCCTTCGTTCCTCGGATTTATCACAACCTCGTAAACTCGTGCGACAAAAAATTCCCCACGTGATGTTTTCCTCGTTTTCACGGCGCTCGTTAAGTTTCGTACGCCAGCAAACGCGCAATATGCACCTGAAAAGGAAAATCAGAAAGTTACAGAAATGTTGGAAAAAACGTATTATTACGAAATAATACATATCCAAAGCTTAAAATATTATGATTGGAACAAGAGAACACTATTTTATAAACACGTACTTTTATTTACATACGCATTTATTCATAAATTTCATAAATAACAAGAGATGCTCCATATTTTAATTTTATTACAATGAACATATTTAACAGCTTTTGAAAAATATTTACTTCCGTATATATTTATATTATATTCATTTTCTAAAATATCTATATAAATATATTATAAGGTGCCAAAATTTCAAAAATAATTGGTTATAAGTACAAACAATATTTTGTACACCTCAAACTTATTTACATTGTAAAATATCCTTCAAAATATATAAAATGTATTTATTACCATTGATCTGAAAAGTTATATGGATAAAAAAAATATAGAAGCTTGTAACAAAGTGTAAAAGATGCGGAAGCTTCTTGTAAAATAAAAAAAATTCAAGCGATGCACGAGATGCATCCGTTTCGATCCTGGATATGCGGATGTACTGTGGCATTTCCATTCGTTAAAGTTAAAGTCTATCGTTAAACGGAACGTAAAGATCGTTGCAGGTGATCAATAACGCGATGCGACATTCCGCGGCGACCGGCTTCCTGCTGCCAATTATTAATCGGCCGACCTGACTTCTCTCCTAGACTTCTTTGCCCGACGCGGCCGTGAGCTCTCTGAGAACGTATGCGGCGAGTCGCACGCGTTCGCGCGGCGTACATACGCATACCCGAACCATTAATTACAACTCATTAGAGGAGCAACCGCCATCTGTCCCGAGCGGGCTGTGAATCACTCTTAATCATTTCATCTGGAGTCCGCCAGCACTGTGACCCTCGCAGTTTCCTTTTTAGCTCTCTCTCCCCTTTCCTTCTCTTTCCTTGTCGCTCTTTAAATTTTTTTTATATTTTCTCCTCTTGTATAAACGTTCCTTTACATATACGCTTGAATGGAGATGAGAAATAATGTATCCTTGTCTATTTAACCTGCAACCTCGATTTCTACATCTCAAGATAAATTACTGAAGTACTTAGCAAATACAGTCAACACGCTAACTGAGAATTATAATGTGGATTTTTCCAATTTTTATTAATGTTAATTACTCGACTTTTTAAATAGCAGTATTAAATAGCAATGTGAAAATTTTACATTATTTCTTTTTATCTATGTGCCTTTTTTATTATTTCAATGTTGCCATCTGTGTAAACAATCTATATCTATATCTATTCTTTAATCACATATCTATCTATCTTCTGTATCTCATTTTCTCTCTTTCTTTCTCATCATATCTTCCCCTTGAATTCCATTGCTACCAATCTACTCAATACTCAACACGCGCGCAAATCGGAACGAGTTCGCAAACCAACGATTCTGTCCGTTAGCTCTCACAATCGAGTTGAAGCAGATCTTTTTTTTTTTTTTTCTCTCACTTTCGCTTCTCCGCCTCAGTCTATTCAGTTTCAACGCCAGGTAATCGTGGTTATTTTTAGGAGCAACTATCAACTCGCGATCGCGAGAGACTCGATTGCCCTTACCTTGACGCGCACCTGCCTATCATAACGCGTTAGCCCGCGGATTAATGGATACGCGCGCATTTTTATGGTCGTGAAACGTGAGGCGCATTACGCGCTACTTACTTTGTACCAATGCGCCACATGACGTACACGGGTTCTGCCGATTATCCTTGTATCCCGTAACAAAGACTCGAGGCGCATACGATGCGTAATTCATCGTCGTGGTCGTCGAGAAACCGCACTTTCCCAGCAAAATGCTTCTCTCGCACCTGTGCGTGTTATTTCGAAAGTAATCGGACACCGCCCATCTCATGCAATTTAGCAACGAGAATTATTCATTACGCAGGAATAACTCGCTCTGTGCATAAGGGTCTTAAGGGAAGAAACTTAAGAAACGCGATCTGATGTGTATCGATTTAATTAATATAAAGCCGACACAGATTTTTAACAAACCCTTTATTTAAATCTCATATGTTACAGAAAATTTCAATATTGAGAATTAAAATATAATAAAATATCCAATTATATTTTTTTGCGATGAGACAGGATGCAAAAATTTGTAGATTTCAAAAAGATATAACAGCAATATAATTTTTATTATTCCTCTTGTCTTGTTATCTACTTATTAATTCTATAATTTAATACGAGCATGAAAGTACATTGTAAGATTATTTAGTTTGCAATAACTTTTCTGCATAGGTATCATGCAATTATTAATTTCAAGCAGTGCGGATATGTTCAATGAACCCAAAAGTCAATGTAATGCATTCACTCGAAAATCAATTTTATCACATGGTTGCTCTGTAGATGGAAATGTTCAGCTTTTAGGCTGTACATCTTGCAACCAGAATAATCCATGTAACATTAGATAATTCGAATAATTTCTATTTGACTGTAACATGTCATATTTATTTACCAAAAAAATAGCGTAACAAAAATTAAAAGAAGAATTACGCTCATTGTTCAATTAAGTTTCAGCTGCGGTAAAATTATTTTCAAATCCTCTAAGGAATTTACAGACAAAGTCAAATGATCTCTGATTACAGTATGTATACGAAATTTTAAGTAGAGTTTTCGAGTTTGTACGGCGTCATAAGATATAAAAAGGTGAGCAGCGTTGCGAGTCTGCCGACGCACGCAGAGGAACTGAAAATAAAGAAGAAGAAAAGAGGAGAAAGAGAGAGAGAGAGAGAGAGAGAGAGAGAGACAGAGAGGAGAAGAGGAACCCGACCTCTAACCATAATCTAGCATTATGTCGAGTGGTCTCTACGCTTGGAAGAAGCGCTTCGAAACGAGTTTGTTCGTTTCGGCGGATTATCCTGCCTGTGCGCGCGTCGGGACCTCGTACAAAGAACGCGAGCATATTTTCACAGTTAAAATTCACGGCCGGAATTCACGGGGCGACGTTACGCTGGCTTACCGGCGTGTATCCGTTTAATCTATTCTACGGTCGGTGGATGTTGATGCAAATGGCGGGAATGAAAAAATAGTGGGGAGAAGAGCCCGAAGAGAGTCGAATTCCACGATCGAGCTGGACGGGCGAACATTAATGAATTCTCGAACGGGTATATTCCTGAGGCTTCCATCATCTGTTTGTCCGCACCTGTCATTGCCAAATAGATGCCGTTCTTCCATCTCTCTCTTAATTTCTTTAAAAGATCGTTTAGAATTTTATGTATTACTATACAAGTATTCTTCATTCAATGGAGTTATTATTCGTTATTACATTCTTTATTTTAATGTCTGCACGTAAAATTTTCATATTTTAAGACTTTTATAACGTTCAATTAAATTCATTCATTCATCTTTTCTGTTTTTCCTTTTTTCTTTCATACATTTTTTCATTTACTAAAAAGATATCTCAATCTCTTTTTATCGCGCTATTTTTTCATCTATTCTTATCTTATTCTTATTCCTTTCTTTGCAATACAATTGTGAAATTATATCTATTATTAACTTTGCATGACTATTATTATAAAGATTGCGAGCGAATGTCTACAGAATATGTAATTCTAAAACACAAAATTGATCTCTCGTTCTGATCTTCGGACTACCTCTCTTTCTCTCTCATTTTCTCGCTCACTGTGGCTTCCTTAAATACAATCCAGTTCAGAATATCGCGTTCCTTCGGGCAATTTTCGAGTGATATTTGATAGCCGGGAAATCGTACAACCGTCCCTCGGCGATTTCACTCCAAACGCGAGTTTCTGCGAAATATTACACTAGCGTCGGTTAAATAACGCGCGACGACGAACTTCGAACCAAGTTTAGTAATTTCTTTATGCAATTACCAAATTCTAATTCCGAGCTGTAACTCCACCGAATGTGTCGCTTATAGCATAAATGATTTGTAACATGGACGAAATTCACCTCGAAATATAGGACGAGCATAAAACGAATTTAAAACATAATAAAATAAAAATAATATGAATCATGTTTGATTGTAACTATAAAAATTTTCAAAATTAGTATACAGGTACTTACTTTATTTTAATAGATACTCAAAGTGTTTATATATTTGTTCAGAATGTTTATCTCAAATATAATAATATAATTGTATAAATTTTATTAAAAATTTTTTTATATACACAAGAAGCTCTAATTGTCATGAAAAAATTGGAGAATCTACAAATGAAAAACATATGATCACAGAAAATAAAAAAATTATGTTATATGGATTAAATTTTATTTATATAGAATTTATTAATATAATTATTTTATACAATTCTTTTAATATATGTATAATCAAAGTAATTATTATATTATTTCAGCATTAATAAATGATAAATTAAAACAGTTGATATTAATACATTTGATATGAATTTGGAGCGAACGAAATGAGCTGCTGCGTTTTATTTGGAAGAATTTCTTCAAGTATTCGTAATAAAAGTAACGCGGATTGTTTGGAACTTCTTGTAGTTTAATTATGTTTAATGGAATTTATGAAACTGTTAACTCTTATATGTATTGTTTTTCTTCTCTTGGTCTTGGTACAATGCAACAATTTTAACGCGTATCCGTTTGTAGGTTTTATATGTATGGATTTATATTACTAAAATTAAATTTCTCTTTGGGAGTCTACATTTATATTCTTAAACAACTACATTGATATTCTTAAATTGGTATTCCTAATCTCTTAGACAGGAAAACACATTATGAATTTACAAATGTGTGGTTAATAACGCAATCATTATCTTGAATGATATACTTTGCTATTTTTTTGCAACTGAAAATCAAACTGGTTTTAAATAAAACAGTCGTCTTCGAATAAGGACGAGCCAGCATTGGGTGGGTTTTCCGCGAAAAAGCTAGCGTGGAAAACGTTTCCCTGGCGAGATCCGTGTCCGGTTGTGCAGCCGTTGCATAAATATGAGGAAGGTACGGAGCACGCGGCGACATGAAAATGCGATGAAGGCCTCGCCGATGACAAGACAGGGGCGGTGAAAACGGGGTTGCGGGGGTGACGGTGAAATGTGGCGCCGAGAAACGAGCTTGAATTTCTCATCCGCAAAGGGTAACTCCGCGAATTTCCGCCGTGGTGAGAATTGAGCTAAACGGTAGAATGATGTTAAAAGTCGGTTTTTGAAATTTAGACGTAGTACCGAGTGTCATATTTTAACCCTTCCGCTTCTGCTGGTTACAAGCGAGGGTAATATTTAAATATTCCTTTTAATTTGAAGTATAATTATATTTGCCGCTGTTCCTCTCGATAATTCTGTTTAAATATTGATATATTTTGTATAAGTTCGTATTGAAAAAGTTATTTCTCTTATATTAAACAAATATTTTTAGTAGTGTGTGTGTGTGTGTGTGTGTGTGTGTGTGTGTGTGTGTGTGTGTAAACTTAATATATTTGTTATTAATTAAAAAAATACTTTAACATAATATAATTTACTAACTGTTTCATACAATTTAATGTAACTTAATGACAAATGTTATTGAGTTATAACATGACTTAATGACATTTTGTATTTATTAATATTATACATTTGAATAAACACTTCAATATGCGATTATATTAAACATTCTGTGTTGTTTGCACAGCGTTTTAAATTGTGAATTTGAGCTTTTAATGATAGTAATCTAGTGGGTTCGGTTGGAAACGACGGAACAAGAAAAATGCGGTACGGAAACCGCAAAATGGAGCTGTGTGCTTGACAGTTTAAGAAATTGTGCCGTATATAAAATCTTGGTCGCATAATGAGAACGTTTCTGTAAATATGCAGCGGCCGCTATCAATATGTAATGCCGTTTCTCTCAGCGACCGAGAAATACAAAATTAAACGCAATACGTGTTCCACTCATAAATATCCGATATGACAGTTATAGGAAAAATCGAAGCGAATAGGAAAGCAAGATTTATACGTTACAAAAGATGATAGAAAATATATTCATATCGATTATAAATATCTATTTTATAAAATCTTTTTACTTTGCAATATTATTTAATACACAATTACTGTAATTACTTTATAAACCTGAATTAATTAATATTGGAAAAGTAAATTTAAAGTTTTGTCTGTATTTTTAAATTTAAATTTAAAGTTTCAATATTTCTGTTTTATTTTTTAAGCTTCTTAAATAGCAATGGTTATTATACCAAGTGAACTTCATCTGTGTGAAAAATATTTTAGAAAGAAATAAGCGATTAAATTTTTCATATGCATTTCATATTACTTTTAAAAAGATTTTGACTTTGCATAAACCGTCAGGAGAGTCAGACATTGCTTTTAACGCGATCCATTTCGAAGATCAATAGCGGAAGTTCTCCACTCGTATTCAACCGGTTAAAAGAGCGAATGGCATTTTCCATTATGAGCCCGCCATTATACTGAAATGAGTTTATGAGCACCATGAACTTACGTTTCAATAACAGTAACTTCTTAAATTATCAGCGCGTGCACGAAAATGCAGCGACGCTGCGGCATCGTTAAAACGAAAGGGGAGCTCCGGGACGAGTTCCGGACGGAGAGAAACCCGTTTTCATCCCGCCCTCCTCCACCTTCGCGCCCTTTGAAGACACTCGTATGGCGGCTCGAAAAAATATCAGTTGGAGTTCCTGACGTTGTTAATCATTCATCTCATGGTCGTAAATTTGCATATTGTACAAATTTGACGCCGAAAGGAATTCAACAAAAAAGCCCTGTTTAATTTTATTTTAATGTGACTTACGTTATTTTTCGCGGTACAACGTACAACCTTTTTAATTTTATTTCCAAAGATTCACATTTTTACTTCATGGATAATCAAAATGATATTTATACCGTTTTATAATATACATGCTTTCAAGAAAAGTGTAGAGATGATTATTCATCAGAGATTAACATATTAAATTTTAAAATATTTTTTATGTGAACGTGCGCAAAGAGATTCCACTTATACTTTTCCACTTGTTTTCTCACGATAACTATTCCGTGTTATATTTCGTGATTTTTACGAATAAAAATTATTTTAAACTCGAGCAGGTTTCCTAAATTAATTTTTTCCGCTCAGATAAGGCATAACGGCAGAAAAATACGGTCAGGAGACGTAGGAATCGCACGAAGCGAAGGGTTAAAACATTAGCGGGGTGAAATTCGTAGATTACTTCGCCGCAGCTCACCTAACCGGGAAATATCATTTGCTCTCTCAAATATTTGGACATCCTTGCTGGATCTCGTCTTTCCGCTCGGCCGCGTTTCGACCTCGTCGCTTCTTTTTTTCGGCTCTCATCCCATCCGAGGATCGGCGAGAAAAAAGGAGAGGCGTGTGGAATAAGGGGCGAGAGTATGGACCTCTTGCACTTTAGTCCGATTAAATAGTACGGTCCTGGCTGGGCGGTTGGTAATTACGCAAAGTGGTCGGCGGTCTCTAGTTACTTCGCGTTTTCCGGCGAACTCCACTTCCGCCGTTGCCGCCGCCGCCGACCCTCGTGATTTCCCGACGAGGAAAAACGAAATTTCAACCATCCACCATTATCCCTCGGTTTTGCCATACTGCTGTCAACGATCCATATCAATCTGTTCTTTTCACTCGAAAAATAAAGAAACGTCCGTCATGACGTTAACGTTGTAATATTGGAGCACATCGATTTTTTTATCATTGAAAAAATGTTACATATCAAATATTTACTGCTGCGATATTCTATAGAATGTTTGCGTTTGTTTTAATCAAATTTGAAACATGTGAGTTTTAATAAATTGAAAAATAAACGTTAACAATTGCAACAGATAGTAGCAGATTCGTGTAATTTTATATAATTCGGAAGTAAAACTAGGAAATCACGTTGATTTAATACAAATGCAGCATTGTCGTTTTGATAAGTAATTTTGTAAACAGTTAAAATATTCACAAATGCTACAGAAAATATTTTGAGAAAAACAATTGTAATGATATTGGAACAATTTAATTAACGATGTTTCATTTATAAATGCTTTAATTCTGCAACAGATATCCTCATTTTTATTTTCTTAAATGCATTATTCAATACAACAATTAAATGCTAACGATTTTTGGAAAGTAGAAACTGCTTCTTAAAAATAATTTTCCATATCATGTGAAAATTCTGTTTTCCTTTTCTACAACAATGTATCATAAGAAAACATGACTGAAAACATTTCTCTGATAAAGAATTGGCTGCACTTTTCGTTTCGCATATTTGATGAAAAGGTATGTAATAAAATCTAGATAAAATCATAACTCGGGGGGGACAGGCATAATAGAATCGTGGTGAGGGCAATATTCGCGAAATATTTAGCGGACGGAATTCGCGGTGGGAAACGCGGATCGCGCAACGCCGAGTGGACGGAATAGGATTGGATGCATCGGGACGATTTTAAAGCGCGCAGGGGACGAATACGATACGTGGCCGATTCGATCCGCCCCGATCGACGTAATATATATCTATCGTTGCGGTTTTGCGCGGGGTTGCGGTTTCGATTTGCGATCGGCAAATGGAATCACGCGTCCTCCCCCCTCCGCGGCGTCGGAGTCCCGTACATAATAATCGAGCGACCGATTCGCACTCGCGCGCGCGTGAATTCAAAGTCCCGTCTTTCGATCGCTCGGACGATCTTGCGCGACGCGCCGCCGTCGCGCCGGCTTGGGGCCGACGTAAAAACTGCATCGCGGCAGGAAGCCGAGGTAATCAAATCAATTTCAACGCGAATTTGCCTGCTTCTTACCGTCCGCAGTCCTTCGCATTTAACGACGTTATTTCGCTCGCGAATTCGCACGGGAACTTCGCTTCTTGCGCGAGGAACGAGCGCAAAAAATAGAAAGAGGGGCGAGAACAACCGTTTTAATCGCGCCGGATTCCATCGAACTGCCGCGGTTTATCGGCGATTTCCTCTATATTTCAGTACCTCGCTATACTTTTTGCGACTCGAAACATCGATCGGCATCAGTGGTTAGACGCTTTCAGATCTTTTAAACTGAAATGTGGATTTCATTCAATTAATTCAGCTTAACTGCAGTTCTTCTTAAATTCTACTTAATTAAAAAGATACGTGTACAAGTTAATAACGAAACTAGAACATTAAAATAATACTATTTTAATTACATAAAAATGTAAGATTTAATTATTATACCGGCCGTTATAATTTCTCTACGAGAAAAGTGTCTCCTACAAGAGTACGTCAAAACGTTTCATTTTCACAACAAAAGAAAGCCTGATCTTAACGTTGTATCGTGTGACCTAATAAATATGCAACGCGATTCTTCTCGTGCCTGTTTCTTGTCGCGCACACTGTCGGGGGATTGACATGTAAATCATGCTGAACCTTTTTGCCGACCATCGTTGGATATCATTAAATTCCCGCACCCCCGGGGGGCGGCAGGCACGTAGAGGCAGCCGGGCGACGAGCAATAAACGTCTTCGGCACACGGTATAAATAATCATCGATATGACGACAGCCTGCTCGTAATTAAGCGAGATGGTGATGTACTGAAAACCGTAAAATACGGAAATTTATATCTCACAGCGAGGTATAAAACCCGACGAAAAGGTTCGAAGATGGCGCATCTTTCGGTATTGCGTTTGGATTGATACAGTCTCGCGATGCCCGTATTTCGTGTCGCGGATGTTAAAAAATAAAATTGCTAAAGTTGAAACGTATAAGCATTATAATTTACAAATTTATTTTCATGATTTGACGTATTTATTTTCACGATATAATTTATACAATAATTTATTTTTACAATAATAAATATTCGATACATTCGCTACCCGAAAATTAATATTTTGAATTTTGCTGCGAGAGTGTCCGTTATACGCGGAGCTTGACATTGCATTTAATATTTATTTTTCTTACGTTCATATTTCATATTTTCGTTTTTATATAATTACACCAACTTTTTTTTATAAACACACGTACGCAATATTTATTGTGCAATAGATTGTAATTTATTGGTTTAAAGAAAGTCTATAACATTTTATTTTCAACTTTTATTTCGTGTATAATAAACTATAATAAATCGATAATAATTAAAGACTCTCGCGCGCTGATCGATTCACTTTCGTTCGTTAACAATAATACTGCTAGCAACGCATTTCTTCAATATCTGCCTGTCATGATGGAGTTCTCTATTACGGGTGTTGTTGGATTTACCGATTTTCGTTATTTATATTCAGATACGCGTAGAATCAGCTTTGGCCTTCCTTTTTTCTGTCTCTCCTCTTTTCCCGTTCCTCGCGGCGCGTTTAATCGGCCCAGGCGAAAGCCCATTACATCGGATGGCTTTGTCACGCCGGTGGCACTCTGTCGGAGAATTAATAACCCCGCTATACTCACGACGTGTACATACACCTCCCGCCCCGCGTGCCGCCACTCGAAACACTTCGGCCGAATTATTTGTTCGACACGATTCGATACGCGCGTTTCTGTCGTATCTTATCTCCGATCTAACGTCGCACCCTCGACGCGCGCGCGAGATGCAAGGACGAATAAGAAAGGAAAAAAAGAAGCGGCAGCTTGAAGGCGCAATATAGAACGCCGCCGACGCCTCGAGGCAATTGGTCCTTCCCTTTTAGCTTTTTTTAGTCAAAGAATGCGACTTATTTTAATTCCACATGCTAATATGAATATGTGAGCGAAATTGAAGCATTTGAAGCATCTCTAATGATTGTCAAGGCAACAAAGATTGTCTTTACTTTCAAATAGTAAAAAAAAAGAGTTTAATTCGTTTATTCAACGTTGAATGTATTTTAAATAATCTTTGCACGTTAAAAATGTTTACAAAATCTATCTCACGATTGTATCTTGAGTAATAATGAGGCGATCCATTTCACTACTACTATTATAGCTAATTTTATATTCTACGCACATGCTCAATGATAAAATAATTGGAAATAGAACTGCGGAAGGGTTGAAGAAGGCAACTGTCTATATTTCTCGTTGAAAGGATTGCGGAGCGAATTGAAATGAAGAGATCAAAACGGGGGAGGCGAGAAACTCGGAATCGGCTGCTCGATCTCCGGTCTGGCAGGATAATAAAAAAACGACGGCAGGAGGGTGAAAGACGAACGCGTACGAGGGAGACTCGCGGGAGGAGCTATCCATTAAAGGCACTCGCGGCCACCGGCAGCCCCATTTTTCAAGACTCTGTTGAAAGAGGGATTTGCCGCCTTTCCTGTTTCGAGCGTCGTACGAGGGATATCGGCACAGTATACGCAATCAAGAGATTAGAATGAAAGCGTAATCGCACGGAGAACTTCGTAGAACGATAATAGTTGTATGCGAGAACTAATATTCTTATCTGAATACGGCAAGTCCAACTTTGGCCGTTGCCAGCGCAGTAATAATGCCGTTATATTTTTCGGTGGTTTCTTACAAGTCCCCGTGTATGCACGCACGTGCATCGGTGCTTCTTCCCAGCCTTCAACGGTGTATTGACCCGCAGCAAATAGGAGCACGAAGTCCGCAGATTATTGTTACCCGAAATACGAGCCTGTAGTTTGCCGCTCGAAGGAAGAAGAGGATAAGAAGACCCGCGGCCCCGTAAATAATCGCTTCCGATCGGTAAATGATTCGGGTATCACGCAACGTTGGCACTTTATCCTTCCAGTACGATTTTTATTTTATAGAGAGTTGGGAAAGTTCATGTATCTTCTTTCTAGAAGAAATCGGATTATATGTTGCAAAACTATAATGAAAAATTGATCATTTGAGCCAAGTGTTGTGAAAATCCTTTTAACAATTGAAACTTCAGCTTAAAGACTGTGCGCGTGCGGTGACACCAAGTTTCATCTTGATCCCTCCTCTGAATATCATCGGAAGACATTAGAGGAACGCACCCTTTGCTGATAATAAATTCCCGCTCAGTCGGCGGAATTAATCGCGTCCGAGGTATACGGGGCTTGCTGGATCAAGAGGTTTTCTTCTTCGCGCGATACCGTCGATTCGCCTCGAGCGAATGGCTGTCGGTTCTGCCAAATTTAAGGGCTCCAGCGATCCGGCGCCAATGCACGTTTAAATTGATGGCTTCACGGTCCCTTGCATTTCGCGCTTAGGTACTTCGCGTCCTCCCCTCCCGCTCGGACGAAGCCTACCCTCCCGTTCACGAGGGAGGCGCGATCTGGAGCTTTATCCTATTAATCAATGCGCATAAATTGTTTTAAGGGAATCGTTACCGCGCCATTCGGACATGCCGTACGACGTTGTTGCCGGGGTTAATGTCGCGCGCAGAATGAGGGAGGAAAATCGAAGCGGCGAACCGGAATCATTAGATGTAACACGAAATATATAGACGGTTTTGTTGGGTTAAGATTTATTGGCCTGGAAGTGGGAATTCCGCAGCTGCACTCACCTATTTATTCTCGTCAAAATAGCCCGATTCGTAAGACTCTGTTTCGTGACACGAACCAGAGCCACGACACGATTTGCATCGCGCTCGATGTACGTGTGTATCTCGACAAGATTAAACTTCTGTTATAATTACAAGAAATACTCATATCGTGCTTCCCAAGTACAAAATTGAAATATTTCAAATTGTTTTTCCTAGCTTGTTACATTATTCATGAGACATGTCCGAAATGCAGTCAATTAGTTACATAGTTACACAAATGAAACAATTTGAACTATTTTGCTGTAAAAACTCAGATGCACCAAATAAAACATGTTACGTATTAGATTTAGTATTATCAGAGTAGATTTTTTCTTTTAATTATTCAACGCGAGAGCGAAATGAGATTGGGAACGATCGTTCATTAGAAGCAACCGGTTGATAACGAAAATGAATTCAGTAACTGATATATAAACCTGAGAAATGAGCTTGCGATTATTTGCGGTTGAACGATTTCGCGATTATTTCTGATAAATAATTTCGGCGCGTTGTGGTGGAAAGGCAGCGGTGAGCCTTTCATCATAGAATTCGCTCGCGATGCGAGAGAGCTCATTACACACCGGGCGATTTAATTCGGAGTTGAAACGCCGGATTATGAGCTGGTCCGCTGATATTAATATCAAACGATTATCTCGCTCGATTATTGTTATCGTCGTGCGATTAGTGGGAGGATTTATGCGCACGCGTCCGCTCATATAAGTTAATAATGCCAGTTATTCCGCCCCAATATAGCAAATATTTATTATATTATCGGAACGATATTATGGTAAAGTAATTTTAGCTGTCCCAGTATTAACATAAAGGTCTAAAGATTATTCCTAATCTTTTATTTTTTTATTTCTACGCTTTGTTTAAAGATTAAAAGCCGAAGGTTATAAACTTGAATTAAGTAGGAATTAAGTTTAAAAATATATCACGTAGATTAGAAGGTGTTATATGTAAAAAAATACAAAAGTGTTATTAAATTAGTAAAGTTTTAAACGCCAATGGAAAATTCTCTTTGAGTAACCGAAACTTTAAGTCGGAAATGCGAAGAAAAATAACGATGGTTGGTTGGATTCAATCACGGCGATCGATTAAAACCATTTTCCCACGCAATCGCCTTAGTTAAACTCCTTCGAAAGAAATCCGTCTTTGCTTTAAAGCTTTTTACTCTCTCTCTCTCTCTCTCTCTCTCTCTCTCTCTCTCTCTCTCTCTCTCTGTAGTTATCATCTCTCTTCCCTTTTTTTTCTCGCGCGTTATTATCATCACTGAATCAAACGGGAGGGTGACAAAATAAGAGCAGAGATAAGAAAGAAGAGAGGCGAGCAGAAGGTAAATAAGGAGAAAATAATTCGAAGATGCTCTTTTAAGTCGACGGGAAGCGTAAGAGGGACAAACGGAGGTGACTCGAAGGTGGCTTAACTCACGTTATTCTCGTTGTCGTCGGAGCAAACGACTACTTGCGTCACTGCAGGCACCTTCTTTCCTTTTCCTTTTCTATTTCCTTCTCTTTTCGATTTCTAGGCACTGCGGGCGACTTCCGGTAACTGCAGAAATCTTAGACCGGTTTGGGATACATAAATGGGTGAATTCATCATCGCTAGTAGAGTTTGCGTTGATTTCTACATTTCATTCTTTTTTTCTTTTTTTATAAATTTCTTTCTTTTTAAATTCAAGAATCAACTTCAGTCACGTATTAAAAGAAAAAGAATAAACTTTAATTTAATATCTAACTTTCCATTTAATCTCTAAACGTGAAACACGCGTGTGATTCCATTTAATTATAAAAGAAATATGATTGAAAATTAATTGATAATTAAATACCATATCTTATTTAATTTTATTAATTTTCTTTATGTTTTTAAGAAGAATTATAAGTTTTAAATATATTTCTGTAGAGGAATTTAAAAGTTTTTTTTATTCTGAAATCATAATTCAAAAAGCGAATGCGTTATTATTCTAATAATTTGCTAAAATAAAAATGTTCAATACATCAAGTATACAGAAAGAAAAATTTTCGCTGCCATAGCTAATCATGGTTTGCTAAGGCTGTATTAGCTGTCGTAACTATAAATTTATGAACTACAGCAAAACGATTTGCTGTTGTTCCTAATACATTAGTTAAAGTAACAAAACATGCATGTCTGTCAGAATCACATCGTATAACAACATAAAAATAGTTATTGGAACTAATCGATATGTCAGTGATACGTAGGTAGTACACTTGGTAGCTAATTAATGTAGTTATCTAGAATAGCTTTTAGCTACAGACTATATTTCGAATATAGCAAATATTTTCTGTAGCTAAATTCGTGTATCAGGTAGCTAAACTCTTTCAACTAAATAATATAGGTATCACAGATAAGATATTAGCTGTCCATATATTACGACGTAATTTAGTTACCATATGCAGTTTTTAGCTACGGCAGCTACTTTATTTTTTCCGTGTATGAACTTAAAAAAGTTTCTCTTTCGTATATAATCGTAACGAATCTCCGAAATATGAATAAAACTCATTTAGTTTGATCTTTTTTCCTCTTCCTCTTTGAGATTTACTAGTGATACCGCCCACCACCCTCGCGCATCATGCACGCCGTAATAACGAATAATGCGGGGCAGTTAGACGGGCCCCGACCCCGCTAGTCCTTAAGTGAAAAGTGAGCCCTCGTTTCGTGAAGCACCCCTAAGCCGGGATCGTGCACGCGGGACACGCAGTGGGGATCAAGTCTTCCGAAGGGGGCGAATAATATAATCGTTACCCGCGGCGTTCGCGTAATTTTTCCTTTTATAGCATGGATCGCGATGCGTCTTCCCTCGATGTCGATGACATCCGTCGTTTGATAGCGATTTAGTCCCTTCTGTCGTGAATTGAAAACTGCAATTTCCAAACATGCAGCGAAGAGATTATATTTTCTCCATGAAATAGTTTTGTTTATTGTAAATGTATATAGAGAGCCATATTTTCAAGACATACATTGCAAATTTGTATATAATGCTCACATTATTGATTTTCTAAATTTTCGAGAATATTATGTAAAAAGGAAATTAAAGTTTTATTCTTTTTGATTTTGCCGAAAGTGATAACGGCATAAAATTGGAAATAATAAATCATGTCTGTAAATGACATACTTTTAACAAGTATTCTGTACCTTTAGTTCTATGCTGATCAAAAATGATTTCTATCACGAACAAATCTTTTTTAAATTTATTTTACCTGTTATATTTTTTATATTGTAATAAACCATGTAATGCTGCGATCCATATATCATGTCGCTGATGATAAAATCGATATTAGCAGGAAGACGGTTTATATCTCGACATTTCAAGCGAAAGTATGTTACTTATTACTGGCTGACGTTTCTATCATGAGATATAAGCTAACTTGCTTATAACTCCATTACTTATTACACTCGGCAGTCTTGCAAGATCAATAAAGAGCTAAGAGCAAAGAGAAAAAAGCTACTTGGTCGTATATCATTTATTCGATAACCTATGCACTTCATTACACTTAAGTGCACTGCGTGTCACATTCATGGTGCGATCACATTTATTAGTCAGACACGATGCTGAGCTCTAATTTTATTTCATTGCAAGACAAAAATTGTATTCCCAATTTTTCTATTTCTCAATCTTTTCGTCATGTATTTATAGAAGTAATGTTTTATATTTTTAATTGTTTAAAAACACAGTTTTTCTTACAAGAAATATATGTATATAATAATAATACATATAGTGAAAATGTTTATAAAACATTACTTATACATTGTTTTACGATAATCTGTACATCTTATTTTTTTTGTAAGATGTATCGCAGAATATTGAAGCAATTTTTATATGCCCTTTTGCATTACATAAATTAACGTTAATCGCTTCGTTAATGGAAGCTGTAACGCAAAGAGTTGCGGAGTCTGCCCGCAGGCATCCACGTCGTCCACTATCTTTTGGCAGCCGCGTTCCTTCGTCCACCTTCTTCCTTAAGGCCAGGCCGATGGCTGCCCGGCCTCCCGGTTCCTTTGAAATTATAGACGCTTTACGGTACTTGCTCATAATCATTTTATGCTTCGCCGAAGCACCGACTCCAGAACGAAGCTCGACCTCCGCTGCACGAAATACCGTGGAGGTTATTTACACGGTAAATACGCGCCTCGCGAATGAATCAAGACTAATTTGACAGTTTTCTAATTTTGCTCTGCGCGTCTTGGAAGAAATGCCTGCCTTTTTGCGCGATTTTAATTTGAACTCCTTGTGCCCGAAGTTTAACGAGAATGTAATACCGTCCTAGTTCCGTTATCGTCAATTCGCGTAAGATAAATGTCTGTGAATTAAATTTATTTCACTGATATTTTTGTTTCATGACTTTCAATAAATGACGTTGACATATATTCGCATGATATGAAATTCCAAGTAATTCATTTCCATTCATTATTTGGTGGTATTATAACAAATCAAATTTTATCGTAGTTACGTAATAATGATTATTTCATTTCTAATATATAATTTATTGTAATTGTTATAACAATTATTAATGCTTTAATATACAATATTACATGATAATTATCCATTACAATTCCACTTGAGTTTCCTTTAAAAAGCATCGTCATTTTGACATGTTACGATGATGGCTCCTGAGTCGACTGAAAGCTCGTGTCATTCACGGGTATACGTTAGAAAGCACGAAAGCAATAAAAGACTTCGCCACATCGCCCATTCGATAAACTCATCCATGTCACGCTTGAAATAGCATCCAATTTCAAATAGGTATTACAGGACTCCAGCAAGTGTCTTCGTTCCGAGAGTCGTTCTCAAAGTCGAAGATATCGAATTTGCATTTTTTGCATTTGCATTTTCTCCGTAGGTAACGAATTTGCATTTTCCAGACGAATCGTGGAAACTACGCGATCCTCGCAGCGACTATATTTCGTCTCCGATTCTAATATTACACATGCATGAAAATCTTATCAATGTAGATCAGTTGTAATCCAGTTTTCCAATAATAAAAGCTTTCAGAAGTAGAAATATATCAATTCAAATTAATGAAATGAAACGATGCCAATTCTATTCATTCAATTGAAAAACATTTTCTTGAATAATTTCATTCATCTTTTTATATATAATCGATTTGTGATTACTTCCATAGCCAATACTAAATATAGTAGACGTTACTGTATGCTCTATAATGTGACATTTTCTTGATTATTCCATTTGTATCGAGAACTTTGTATAAAACTAGATTAAAGCTATTCATATCCGTTACAATATGTAATTATTTCGAATGTCTTCAAAATTATGTACAGACTGTTTACTATTTCATAACTATTGACGAACTTACTCGTATGAATCTGATAAAGATAGGACCGAGATCAAATTGAAAGCTACTCGTATTATTTGGCTTCTGTTCAGGGTAGAGAGTCTGATATCGGCTGTTGAAATTTTCAAAGCATCGTGTCAGTTTCACGTCGGGTCGCGTCGCGCCGAGGATATCTGCTCGCGATGAACTCCGGCAGAAGCAAGACATAGACGAGGATGAAGCGGAAGAAAGGTTGATGCTGTAAAGAGAGGGGGAGAGAGAGAGAGAGAGGGCAAGTTCAGCGGCATTCGAGTGGCACGGGGAAGCGACACGACGGAATTTCAGAAATTGCGCCCGACATTTTCGCATGTAGTGTATATATAGTGAACCGAGTGGCAGCTTCCTTCCCCTCATTCTACACGATCTCTTCTCTTCATCTTCATCCTCATCCATATTTTGTAGTTGTTCTTCCCAAGTTCTCGCGATTGAAAAAAAGAGATGTAACATTCAAAAGACACTTCGATTTCGAGTTTTAGTATGAGTTAACGCAAAATTGAACGCTGCGTAATCTTCAATCGTGAATGACGCGGAACATTTTATAATATACTCTTCGCATTTTGCGTGTAGCTCCGCATATACAGAGAAGTAAAAGATAAAATTAAATATAAAATTAATCAGATCAAATGTTCCAGATAATATATAATTTCCAATTTAAATTTCCAATGAGTATAAGGTAAAACATTTCATTAGTCACGGTATTGTTCGAAGGTTCAACGATAAGACATCTTAAAGACTTGCAACGCCGTTTGAGTTCTCCTCGAAGATTCGGTTGTCGTTCGCCGAGCCCAGACTCATCGCGGATTTTCCGCGGAGAGAATTGCGAGTTAATTTCCCGTGCAGCCGCCTCCGGCCCATAACATCGACTCGTTGTCGTCGTCAATTATTTTTAATTGCGCGCCGATCGGTGCCCCAGGCTTTGCGCGGCGTGCATTAAAATGCGCCTGGGTGTAAAATTGAAACTCGCGAGGTCGCGGTTGCGTACATTGTACCTCCGCCGATGCGATAATGTGATTTTCAACAAATAATTTTGATTCTCCCCTGCTCATTGCACGTAGCGCTCTCGCAATCGTCCAATTCGTTGCGAGCATCATTTTGCGCGGGGGTCGTCGATGATGGACGAGTTCGTGCTTGAAATCATTGCGAAACGAGAGATGGGGATGGCCGCAGGGATGAAGGGGAGACGAATGATTGGAAAGGGGAGAGGCGGCCGGCAGGTGCGTGGCTGTTCAATATTCATCGACGAGAGGCGTCGAAATGATTTTAAGTGCCTGCAGAAATTGCCGCGGCACCGGCGTTTTCTGATAATCTGCATTATTTCGATCGCTTTGATCGCCGTTGCTTTAATAATATGTAGATTTATGTTTTCATCCGGACGGCGGCGAGAGACGGCGATGGTGGTG
>QKQZ01043637.1:0-15685 GCA_003595255.1 Solenopsis fugax | reverse complement strand
ACCAAAAAAACCTGGTTTTTTGGTTTTTTTTAAAAAAACCAGGTTTTTACCCAACCCTGCTTCCAATTATATAATTATGTTCTGTAGAGAATTAATATTTCTAGTTCCAGATTTTTTAAATATGATTATAATATAATAGCAATATCGCGTAATGAGAAAGTCTTAATTTATAATAGGTAAAATAATTAATATATCGAAAGAAATTAAAATTTTTGCGCTTATAATTTTCAATCATTTTTCTATTTGTCTCTTAAGAGGATATATTTTTTTTAAAAAGTCATAATGAGTGAAAGAATATCAAAGCACTAGTGAGATACCCGCGAGACTATGGTCAAAATAATAATAACTATTTAAAAGACATATTCCTGTTAAGCTAAGAGATATAAATAAGAGGGGAGATTGAGAAACAGCAAATAACTGCTCTTCACACTAATAGAACGTAAATTAACTACTGGTCCTCATAACGTAAATCGCGCCATAAGAGAATGCGGATTGCACAAACGCGGGGTGAAAAACACGAGTAAAAATTATATAAAAAACATTTATACAAAAAACAACACAAATAAATTTAAGTGTCGATATTTTTGCTCATTTGGTGTCTCTCAAATTGTCTTTATCTTTTCTCATCATCATTTATCATTCCTACACTGAGAAAAAAAGTTGTTAACTTGACTAAATTTTTCAAGTCGATTTTTTCAGTTTAAGTATTTACGTATTTCATTTAAATTAAGAAATTAAATCAAGTTAAAAAATTTAGTCAAGTTAACAATTTTTTTTTCTTAGCGTATTTCTCAAAAATATCTATAAATATTTCGCAATACTTGTTTACATAATTTAAAAAACACGCCAGATATAATAATAAAAATGATGTACATAATAAATATCTACTGTAAAAATATATAGAATACTAAAAATTTGCTACATCTGTATGATGGAAGAAATAAGAACGTCCTAAATAGAAAGCATCCATTAATATCTGTCTAAAGTAGCGAGATATTAAAATTACGTCTTTCTCGTTTAAGATTAAAAAGACGTTAATTAGATTAAATTTCATTGATTGGATTATATTTGATTAGATTATTAAAAAATAACACAAAGAAAGAGAAATAAATCAAAAGACACTGCTCGTGCCAGTTTTCGTGAAAGAATTCATCATCCGAGAAAAAAGCCGATTAGTTACGAACATTTTTCTTCATTAACCTAACTCTTCCTCTTAATTTTCCCTTATGCATTTTAATCCGTCTTTGGACCGTGTAATGTTAATCCGTCTTGTCTCAATTCCTCCTCGTGTCGCGCCGCTCTTCTATTTCTTTCGTCTCTCTTTCCTCCCTTGTTTCTTCGAGGAGACGGGAAAGAGATGCAGTTGCAACCGCAATATCACAAGACATCGTGAACACGCAGTGGAAACAGGCGTAAACTCGGGCGTAAACAACGATCTACACGTAAAAGTGTCTAAATCGTGCCGTAATTTACAAGTACAATACGATATTTACAAGTACGTATTTACTAGTACCCTAAGCGAGCAAGAAAGATATCTACTAATCACTTTTATAACATACATGCTATTTTACGTAATCCATAATAGTTCAGATAAGCATTAATTGCTCTCGCAAATTAAAAGGAAAACAAATTAAAAATGGAAAATATTCAAATAATTTGTTCAGGATCTAGAGAATTTAATATGACGTAATTTCTGGTAGATTTAACTAAAAGAATACATCGGAATGCATTAGTATTTATCAGAATATTTCTTCTATTTTATCTTTGTAGCCTTGTATCGCGACGAAAAGTTTCTTTTTCTTCTCCTTGCGGGAGAGACACCCAAAAATGGCTGGAACGTGCGACGGGTGCATGCAACGACGAGAGGATTTAGAAAACCAACGTGACGATCATGCGGCACGATACACATCCAAATTTAGGATCCTGACTTCCTCTACCTCCTCTCGAACGCCTGAACGCTCGTTTTCCGGCGCGGAATGCCGCCCACGCGATTAAAAAACCCCGTTAACTCGCCCAGCAAGTTTTATTAACCCACTAATACCGAGCTATACAAATGAGATACTTTTCAAATGAACTGTATACACAGGGTGTTGCCTGTAACTCGAATCATTTAGAGAGATAATCAACATTTTTTAAAAGTGGGATTTCGAAATAATAAGCATGAAGAAAAATGCTGCCTATTATCACAATATTTGCCCCAAACAAATAACTTTTTTGATATTTTTTCATATCATTAAAAAAAAAATAAACATTTTAAGTGATCGAGTTACAAAAACTTCCTGTATGTAGATTAATATATGTATACCTTTACATAATAAATAGCCAAAATAATCAGACGGAATATAATTATGAAAATTTGTGAGTATAATTGCTCATTGAATAAACTGCGCTCCTTTAACAGAGGGGAAATTTAAGTTTTAGTAGAAGATTGTAAATCCCTGTTTCATTCTGGGATTAAATAAATGGTAAATAATGTAGTCGTATATGCGAGCACATCCGGACGATGTACATAGAAGTAGATAAGAAAGCTAGCAAAGTTAATTACTATTCAAACTTCTTCTCAGAATAACTCTTCTCGTAACGTACACATTCACGTGATAAAGCGTTTATTTAATTTTACGAGGAATTCGCGGAAAATAAATATATAAATATAAAGATAAAAGCGATAGCGAACGGATTATCTTAAATGAAGTCGTACACAGAGAAAAAGATTTCATTGGAATTAGTATTCCTATTTATTTGACTGAGTTGTTTCATTAAAACAGCATCTATTAATTGACGAAAATAACACTATTATTAGTCGTATTTATTGATTCAAATATTGGTTTGTTTGGACCATTTCAAATAAATTTGTTTGGATACAATAAAATTTATCAAGTCCAAAGAAATCGTTTTCTCTGTGTATTAACGTAACCATTCCAAAGTTCGTGCACTTCGCTCCAAAGTTTATTTCTAATGCAATGAGATAAATCTTCGGTGCAATGCGCATCGTCTGCGCTTTTATATGGAAGGAAGATTCGGCGTAAAACTGACTCAAGTGAGAAATCTCTTTCTCTCTTCTCCTTCCGTCTCTTTTTCTGTATGTAGAGAGACGACCGCGCTCAGTATCGGTCATTCAACGTAAGGATAAACGAGACGAGAAATATCGCGGCGAATGGAACTGAGGACGGCTCGGCGAGCGGAACTAAACGAGAACGGTACATCCTGTAATCTATCTCAGAAAAAGTTTCGGTCCGCTATAATATGTGCTAATCTTTTCGACATCTCGACAACGGCCGCGAGAAAAAAAAGCCAGATACTAAAGGCGCATTATAATTGTACGTAAAATAATAATTCCTTCCCTTGTCGTGAAATTAATTTTTTTAGTAATTCAAAACAAAGTTGAATTACTAATAATTGTTATACAGAGTCTTTAAATTTATTAATCTTAATTTAATTTTTTTATATGACGAAATAAAATGTTTCGTCGCATTTATTCCATGTATGCAATGGATTTAAGCTTCTACAATAGGAATAACTAATTAATTCTTCAACTCTTAAGTAACACGCAATTTCACTTCTCCTTTAAATCCTTTTAACGAATAAAAGAGACTATTAAAGTTGTAGTAAAGTTTGCGAACGTATCTCCTTGAAAAATTAAATATCGCATTTCTTTACGTAAACGTATGAGCCTATATTTTGAAGTGTTAATAAAATATCGAAATAGCGCAAGATAGAAATAAAATTTATAATTGGCCGACTAATTCCAGACTCCCGGTCTCTCGTTCGCGCGAATAAAGTCGGATAAATTAGCACGGCGAATGGAAGTAAATGGGAGTTGCACGCCACGGTCTTTTGCGATAAAAACACTCGACTCGCACAGGATCCGCGCAGAACTCGCTCCGTTTACAATTTTGAGCAAAACGCGAGTCATAAATCCGGCATTTCAAGGCTTATCCTCGAAAGCGGAAGTTGGTACACACTCACTTTCACACACATATGGAGAATGAAGCAAGAGAGTACTTATTTGCTGGATTCCGCTTGAACAGCGGCTAAGCGAAATAAATTTCAACGATATTTATTTTGAATAGAGCCGAAAGAATTCGTAGAAACGAGCGAAACTAAAAATGGATATCACCTCGATGCCTAAAAATTGCTTTAATCAACGGACTTTGCATATATATATCACTCGTTATAGTAAGTAGATATATATAATGGAATACCGTTACGCGTAATTACACATAGTTATGTAGATAATACGTAAGTAAAATTCCAACCGATATTCTCGTAAAACTGTTGTGTCGCACATATTGTGACTGCTTTTAAAAAACGCTTGGAAAATATATTTCATCGAGAACACAACGAAAAACATATAAATAAAATAAAATAAATATATATAATTATAATAAACATACGGTTTATTCGCCTTTCAATTTTCTACTCTTTCTACTATTTCTTAAATCCTTTCTTGTTATTATATTCCTTTTGAAATTATCGCATTTATAATTTACTTTTTCATATGTGGAATATACTAAGGAGTAAAACTGTGCAACCGTATGTTAGGCCTTCCGCAATCTACATTTATAGATACCAGTTATAATGTACAGTTGAACCATTGCAATCGGTTTGCGAACGGTACATCCTGCCATGTACTCCCACTCCGTTTCTGCATATCTCGAAAAAATGCTGCGTACCCGTTCTATGCCATGCCATAAGCGAGACTACACATCCTACAATCGGAAAAGAGAATCGTCGCACCGATAAGAAAAGATTACTGAACTCAAATAAATAAATATAACAAATAATTAATAATACATAATTCAAGTAAATATTTTTGTTAGTAATATTCAAACGACTTATTTACATCAAGCAAGTGAATATTGTTTAAATATTAAGTATTGATTGATATGAAATAGTTATTTGAATAGCACTAATAGTATATTTATTTAATTCAAGTAATTTTTTTCTATTATTGAGCAAATAACACGTGTATTTATCGTGTATTAAAAAAAAAAAAAAAAATTTGACACGGATGCGATTTTGAGACTTATTTATTCAGTTCACGTAAGCAGAGACTCATTCTTGCATGAACGTTATTAAATGTCGAGTGAACTTTAATGCTCATTTCCACCAATGTAGATAAATTTGGATCCCAATTTAACTCAGTCTTTATCTTTCTCTAATTCTTAGAATCAGAAAAAAATAAAGAGCAAGTTAAATCAAAATTAAAATTAATCCACACTGATGGAAATAAAATTTAAAAAAATTTTAAAGCGAATGCCAAACTTTATCCAATAATCTATTATTGTATTTATCCTAAGATGTTCTACGGATCAGATCAATAAGTCAGGTAAACATTGCGAAGACAGAATCATCTCTGAGAGTTCTGTTCTTTAAGACAACTAAAAGTAACAAAATCGACAGACCTTTTGTCTCGCTTTATCGCGTTTAAAAATAAAAATATGCTCGACTTTTCAATTTCATCTCCATCCAATCAATTTCATATCCATATTTGATATAAATTTTTTTATATAAAATTCATATTTAATATAAAATTTTCGTATAAAATTTGACCCATATTTCATAATCATTTGACGTGCTAATATTTAAGGTTTATTCTGTTTAAAATTTGAATTCAAAATAAACATAAATTTATATCTTTGCAACGGTCTAATAGTTTTTAATGGATACACTAGAAAAAGTTTTTTTATGTTCAAGTAAATATATGTATTTGTTTTAACATCACTTTCTTAATTTAAATAAATATTGGCTAGTATAAAATATCTTTATAGTAAAAAATAGCTAGTATAAATTATCTTTAAACTTGGGAAATATATATTTTTTAAACTCACTTTAAACGATCTGTAACGACGATTTGCGACAGAATTCAAGACAGCATTCCATTTATAATTTTTTATATCAAATCATTAATATAATTATAGATAAAAAAAAGATTGTTGTATTACACGAGCCGTAATGATTTAAAATTATGTATAGAATATTCGATTCTTTCTTTGACATAGTCGGGTTATTAAAAAAATATGACGTGTCTCGAATTCGCAAATTGTAGTCTTGAAGTGGGTTTTAAATCAAGGAAATAATATTATAATAAATAAAATATATTCACTTAAACATAACATTTTTTTCAGTGTACTGGTACAATTGATCGAGTTTACTACAATATACAATATCTAAAATGCAGAGTTGGGTAAGTTGATATATTTTTTCAACTAAATTAAGTTAAGGTTAATGGTTTATAAAACTTAATTACATTAAAAATTACATGAACAAAAAACTAACTAGTTAAAAAGTTAAGATTAATGTAAGTTAAATTAAAAGTTGATTATGAAAAACGTTATTCATATTATATTAGAAATTCACAAGTTTTTAAAGTTAGACTATTCATAACAATTATAATATAGATCATCAAACTTAATATTTTATTTGTAAATTAAGTTTATATAAAACAACAAAGAAATATTGTTTTTTATGTGGGAAAGTATTTTTTCTCTTTTAATGTTTTTCTTTTACATAAATTTGTAACTTAGGAAAAAGTTCATAAATTAAAGTTTTAATACGTTTCAAAAATAACTAAAAATTAACTAAGTTAAAAGTTATTAACTTCTTAATTGTATTATTCAACTATTTAACTAGTTGACTACCCAATCCTATTAAAACATCCTCGCATCTTTGTGATACACAGTGGGGGACTATCTTACAGTCTACGCATCAAGCGCACTTTGTTCGCGTTGCAAGAACGGCGCGGCGCGCAACAAGTGGATTTCCCAGGTTCCTTCCAATTTTTCTCAGAATTACGCATATGTACACGTGTTGTGCATATATATGCGCTGTGCATATAGAATGTACAATTCATTTGTTCGATTTTTAAAATTGAATCAAAACTGAACGGACGAAACTTTGCGGTCGCCGCGTCGCGCCGGCGTCATATATCGAGACGCAACAAGTAGACGACTCCCTTTAGCGAGTGCATGCGAAGCGTTCCACGATGTTAAACACGCGTGCATCGAGCACACACGCATGCACGCACGCATGCACGCACGACGGCGAGGAAGGCCGTCGATCAACACGGCGCGAAGGCCGCCAATGGGCCGAGCCTTACTCAATGAGGCCGAACGGGAACGGTACATCTCTCCTGCCTCATCTCGGCACTCCTTTCGAAGATCAGAATTTCGAAAGGGGTTTGAGTTTCACCGGGATACGCCTCTCGTCGGGACTCTCGGGACTCGTCGATTCCTCTCTGAAATAAGATGATCGGGATCGCTCCTTACGTACCTTGTCGAGGCACTTGAGCTCCTCGATCGGGTAGACCGTCTTCTCGCAGCGGGCGCACGTCTTGCTCATCTTTATCTCCTCTTCTTTCTCGGCTACTCGTCGTCCTCTTCTCTCCTCCGCGTTCACCACCACTCACACGCACCACTCACGGGCTGCTGATGATCAGCACGGGTACACGCACACGGGTATCTCGCCAAGGCTTTTCTCCGCTCCTCGGTTTTCGAGACACCGACCGAGAGCACGCCCGCACGCACGCACGCACGGCACACGACGCACGCACGCACGCTCGTATGTATGCACACAACAAGAGAGACAGAAAAAAAGAGAGAGAGAGAGAGACCTCGGTATTGCACGTGCGTGACGTATATATATACACACTAGCGACACATCCGAGCGACCGCCGCCGTTACTGGACAACTGTCTCGGACGGCTGCTGCTGGCGCCAGTTCGCTCGCGAAAATCCGGCGGGAAAAACCGATTGCCACTGACGACGAACTCGACCGTATATTTTTCCACGACTGGCGACTCGACGGCGTCAGACTCGTAACGCGCTCCTTCGCGTCCCGTTCTCAGCGTCCCCACCTTTCCTTCGTCCTTTCTTTCTCTCTCTCTCTCTCCTTCTCTCGCTATCCTTTCTTGACGCGCGAGACCCGACGAGAAACGACAGCGGGAAAATCCTCGAACTCACGCCGCACAGCCGCTAGTCGCACCGAACCGCACTGCCCTCTCGTCCTCGCCTAATCACAAAAAAGAGCCGTCAAATGACAGCGATGGTGGGACGCGCACTGCGCTAGTCAACGTAGCGACTTCGTCCGTACCGAGACTACCGAGCACTGCGAACGTTCGTGTCACGTGATACAGCCCGAACGCGCGCGATTGGCGGAACGCGAGCGCGACTCAGGGCCGGCTAGATCATTACCGGCACTTTTGTAACTCTGACAGATGCGCAGAAAATTGAGGAAATTTTGTAATGAACAAAAATTTCTACTTTTTTTGTATATTATATATAAAATTTTATCGTAGAAAAAAATTTGTATCATAAAAAGAAACACAATCTAGCTACACGGGTATCAACTTTAATAATGACATTCACATGAAAAGTGTTTCTAAAGAATCATGATGTACCGAAGCAAGAGAAATTTTTCAGTAGATGAATTTTGTTTTCCCGATACCTATTAGATTGTACGAATAAAATGAAACGTTTGTTTACACGCTTATTGTAAGAGCTAACATTCCAAAAAGATACTGATAATATTAATGCAACAATAATAATGCTTATATGCGTCAGTTATATTAGATTCGGTAATTATAAATTTAATTTTTAACAGATTATATTTTAGTTAACGCTACCCCTTACAAATATTTTGCCATATAAAAGAAATAATACTGAGATAAATGTAATAAAATTGAGCAGATTCAAGTACTACGTTAGTCAACATTAGCAACGTTAAAATATCACTATTTTATAGATTTATTTGCCTTCACTGTTATCAGTAATGTGACAAAGTTCTATATATGATACAATTATTTAATACTAAATATTATCAATGCTATCAATGAAACTTAAAAATGTATAACAAAGTATAACATTCATGAGAACGTTGATAATACAGGATACTAATATATCAGCATATAAATAACTACGACTGCATTTGTTTTGGCGCTTACAGCGCTAAGCATTATTTCATTCTTCTTGTTTGATGAAATATTAAAGGACAAATGATGCTTATAAGCACTGTGAGCGCTAAAGAAAACAGCCTATATAAATTATTAAAAGTGAGTAAAAATTAATGTTGTTGCAAAGATATTTGTTATAGGTTTTTTTTATTATTTCTACAAGAAAAAATAATTAAAAAAAGACATTTAAATGTTATTTAAATTCTATCAAAGTTAACAATTTGCAAAGATCATTTATTATCCTTGTAAAAAATATAAATAAAAAATAAGCTTAATGTTTCTTGCTTCATCAAACGCATATGGGTTTTTATTTTCGTTTTTATTATTTATTCTATTATTCTTCTTCTCAAATTAGATTACGTATTTGCCAATTTTTCTCAAATAATTATAAAATTATCACACAAACACAAATGTATATGAATACAAATGTAAATAAATGTGCCCACAATGTATTAAACTGAGATTTGTGTGAAAACCTAAATTTAAATAGATCAAGATAAAAAAATTTCTACAGGAATAGAAATCATTTAGCCACTGTCCATCAACTGGTGCCCTCTGTAGCTCAAAGAACACATCAAAATCAACAGACAATCAAAATGACTATTTTGATTCGAAATTATTATGCATTTTTTATATAATTAAAAATTGATAATAACGCAGAAAATTAAATATCCGTAAAGAACGCTTTTGCTATAGTAATAATAAACTATTTTAGTTATTATTTAACTTATACTGCAACGGAAAATATAATTCCAATTAATTAATAATAAGAATTAAAATAATGTCATATATACATACACACATTATAATATATAATAGAATATTTTTATTATTAAAACTAAGACCGCGATTTGTATATAATACAATTAAACTCGAGAAAGTCATAGCAAGAACTTAGTGCTGAAATAATGTTTTTTGTGTGATTTTACATGTAATTTCTACATACAATTTGAAATTATATGTAAAATTACACAAGAAACATTATTTCTGCACTATCTTGTTATGATAATGTATATTGAGCTTTTTCGATTTTAATTGAAATATTTTTATCTATATAATATCTGAATTTTTAAACTTGATTTCTCTGTGTAATTTCTCGTTTTTTTTCATTGTGTCTAAATCTTCAAAATTCAATAGATATTATTTTTATGTAGACAATTTTAGATTTTTTTTTTTATATCAATACATAGTCAGAAGTAACAAAAAGTCATCATTTTTACTTCTTTTAATATGATAAAATGATGTCAAAATGATGTCATTTCGACTGCAATGTCTTCCTTAGGAGTTGTAGAACATGTATGCGAATGATGTAGATTTATAAGCATACAAGTTCAAGGTATTGGATAAGAAACAAAAAACACATAAACTTTTGTAAACAATACCAAGTATAAAATTATTTAATATTTCGAAACAATGTATACATTAATTTATAATAGATTAATAAAGCTTAATACAAATTTCCAGTCTTTTCAATTTGTACCTTTAAGGAATTGATAGATCACGCTGAAATCCTTATTTGAGAATCCATGAGCGATGACTGCTCTATAAATCTGATGTGCCAGTGAACCGAGGGGTATTGGCGCTTGCGTTCTGGTCGCGGCGGACTGTGCCAGTCCCAGGTCTTTGGCCATCAATGTTGTGCCGAAACCGCCCTAAATGCATAAATTTGTTATTTGTCTCATAATAATTCATTAAATGCACGAATAAAATCAATTAAAGATAATAATATTCGAATGAATATAATAAGGCAATTACATCCTGTCTGCATAACATTATTCGCTTTCAAGTAAATTGTACACGTTATCAGATTCGAGCATTTGCAATGTTATAATTTCGCAGCACGTTTATCTCTCACGTGACTATTCGAATTTCTCCGATCCGGAATCTGCTTTGGTGAATCTACGAAATATAAAGAGAATACCAAAACACACAGAAGCCTGCAACACTCCATTACCTCATAATTCTTCGAACTGGGCACATTAGGCAGAATTCCTGGTACGGGATTGTAGAGATCGGAAGACCAGCATCGGCCTGAGCTGGAATTTACAATGTCCGCCAATACCTTTGCATCCAAACCCAGTCTAAAATATAAGACGTAGTTACCGAATATAAAAGATGATCATTAATACTAACACTCCCACAGAACTTGACTCTCACTTTTGTCCAAGGTTAAATGCCTCGGCAGTGCCGATCATACTAATAGCTAATAACATATTGTTGCACAGCTTAGCTGCCTGTCCCATGCCTACATCACCACAGTGCACAATTCTAGAGCCCATAGTTTCGAGGATGGATTTTGCATCGTTAAAATTCATTTCCGAACCGCCTACCATGAACGTCAAAGTGCCATCCCTTGCGGCATTCACACCTATCAATTTAATTTATAGTTACATTTTTCACTTTATTCAATTATCAAAACTATTGTTTATTCGAGCATTTCATTTATAATATTTACAATTTATATCATAAATTTACAACTCTCGTTTATTAAATTACGTGCACAACACACATACTCATTTCAATAAACAACGTATTGAAACAAACCTCCTGAAACAGGACTGTCGATGAATTTCAAACTACGTTCCTGAGCCTGTGATGCGATCAACTGAGACACCGATGGATCCACAGTACTACTGTCGATCAGCAAAGCATTCTTTTTCGCAGCACTGAAAATAAATTAATAATAAATAATGTTAAATAAACTGATAAGTAATTTCAACTTGCAACTTGCAATTTATAATTTACTTAACAAGTTTAATAAAGTTTAAAAAACGCTGGATTAAAAAATTGACATTTTACCTAAGTACGCCGTTCTCGCCAGTGTAAATGTCAAGGACGTGCTGATTCGAAGGTAACATTGAGATGACAATTTCAGCGTCCTTCGACATTTCAGCAGTACTTGACGCACAACCTGCGCCTGCCTCCACCAAACTTGTCACCGCCGATTTATTTACGTCATATACAGTGAGCTTATAGCCCTATGTGACACAATGCAAGAATTAATTATTAATAAGACTCGTTTGATTGAGCAAGACGGTAATTTATCAAATATAACTTTCGATTACTTTCTTTAGCAAGTTTCTCGCCATATGACCGCCCATGTTGCCTAATCCGACGAAACCGATTTTTGAATAACATCTTGCTCCTAAATTTATATCGTAAGATGTATTAAAGTTGAGCACATGTGATTAAAATAATTGGTAAGGCCGTTTAAAGTCCCATGTCGATTGTCTTAAAACGTCGATTGTCAAAACAAATGATGAAAAATCAGATATTCAGTCATTCAAAAGTACTGAAAATTAACTTAAGGATTAAAAGAACGTGCTGAAATATTTTATGTGATGTATAAAAAAATAAATAGATATTTTTTTAATAGAATGACTCAAATATTTTTATTCATAACTTCTACACAAGTTAATTTTTTCCATGATTTTAAATAATGTAAATCTAAATTTAAAAGACATTAAGACTTAACAGTCAGATTAAATGATTGCAGCGTTAAATATTATTGAACGTTCAAATCTTTATCTATGTATGGTAATAGTTTTAATAGAATAATTTTAATAAATTTGTTTGGAGTAGTATTTAAAGAATTAAATAAGCGAAAATATTACCTGCTGCCATGTTGGTAGATAATTTCGTGGATATTAGAAAAACATTCATTTTGAATGCTCGTTGTATTGTGAAAAAATGATGAATTATAGGCATCTGCAAATAAAACGCGTTGCGATTTTGTAACCAAAGAAACAAATCTTAATTCTTGTATTGGACAATTTAAACATGACACATTAATAGAAACTCGTTTTGAGACACGCAGTCAGCTGCTCGTCTATGAATAATTAAGCGAAAGAAGACAGATTATATGTCAAAAAATAAATTTTTCTAGAAGAAAAGGAGAAACTTACGTTAGGTTGTAGAAAAACACTGACGATGGCAGTAAACGCGACTGCAGCGACGTCTCATCAATGATGTAGCATGAAAATACATTACGTAACTGATAAGAATTAATAATGAACGATACTTCAACGGCGGGTAATTCGAATGGATTCTCTAGTTTCTTCCCAAGGAGCAAAGTTTTCAAAAATATTTTTGAAACATTTGAAAATCATTTTTTAAAAACGTTGAAAATAATAGATTAAGTCTTTCTTAAAAAACTGGTTTTCCAAACATTAAAAATTATCCTTTCATTAAAACAAATGTTTTTTTAATGAAACAAAAGGGACTGACCTATTATTTTTAACATTTCTAAAAATAGTTTTCAAACGATTTAAAAATATTTTTAAAAACTTTGTTTGTTGCTTGCATGTGTTATTGATAATTCTCGCAGTTTTGTTAATAAAACTACTCCATTCTCAGACTCCCAAAAAATTAATAGTCACAACACACAATTTTTTGAATAGATCTTGTCAAAATAAGAATTATAATCGTTAAAATAATAGTTACGATAATTTTCTTCACCATGTTACAAACGATAATTTATTTGATGGTCATGAAACTTTCTACTGTTCCCGATAGCCTTGTGTCTCCTTGCAAATTGTTAGTTCACGATCATCAGTAGAGGCCATTTGATCACAGAACGATTAGAAATGCACGCGATAACGAGTTATTAATATTCCTGCAATATGTCGTTGTTATTTATGATGATGAATAGAAACATGTCAAGATACTTATAATAATTATTATTATTATTGTCATGTCATATGTATACTTCTGTTAAGCTTCTCTGTCTCTTAGAAACATCTATATTAAATATAAATGTATAACCTTTCGTGTTTTATCTTTTATTGTTATAAAACCGGCTGTTCTATGACACACTGGGGAATTATTTTAACATTGTTTTATAATTCTTTTCTTTTTACAACTTATCAAACGCACTCCCTTTTGATAGAGCACTACAAAAATGATGTATTAGTCGTAAAAAATTTTGGCACTGTTTGCAAATTGCAATATCCAATGATAATTAAACGCAAATCTGTTTTTGAAATATTAAATATTTGCGTTAATTATTTCATTAACTTTTATAACTTGCTCAGGTATATGAGAGTAAAAACATCAAAAGCAGATTTTTATTAAATTGCTAAGATATTTATAAGATTATTAGATATAAATGTCATTCAATGTTAATTAATTAAATTTAAATAATTTAGCTAATTTAGAATTTATTATTATTAAGTCTATATATAAACTGATTCTCTATTATAAATATCTGTGACATATAATATCGTTAATTATAATAAATTATATTAGTAACATATTAATAAATAACAATGTATTCTCGTATTTTAACAGCATGTAATGTATTATCGTAAATCTTTTTGATTCAAAGTAGATAAATGTTTAGAGTGTTATCGATGCACATTTCATTGAATAGCATTATTTATGGTATACATAAACATTAAACGTCAAGTATCTCCATGTAGATCGGTAATGCCAAGGGCATTTTGCGATAACTTATTAGACAACCCTTGTCTTGTCGAGATAACACAGTAATGAATTCATCACGAGTTTAGTTCCGTTACCGTCACGAAGTACGTATCGACCAATTTTTTTATGGATCACCAATTAAGCGCGACATACGCGCAGATAATTGCGCGTACGTTTTTTTATGCGCCGCGTAATTACACTTATGTCAACCATGTTGGTCGTACCTACATGTTTATTCAGCTATCGAGGTAGTTATCTGCTGTCAAATTGCACCCTGAGTGTTTCACCGTACACGAAGGACTACATGGACTGCACATATGAGTGTGCTCATACAGACACTATCCTACGTGCAATTCTATTTAGAGTAACCCACCAAGTCGACTCTCATTCTCATGCCAGACTTTCTCGTGTTACATACTAGCTGTCGAGTGTAAAAATCTGAGAAAAGGAATTTATTGTGGCACATAACAATAATCAAGCAAGTCGGTTTCGACAATTAAAAATTAATTTAATTGTATAATTAAGTGTGTTTAAATATTAACTCAGAATCAAACCAATGATAATACTACTCAATATTCCAAATATTAAAAAATTTCAACTAAACCTCGTGTTAAAAAAAATTTCATATAATACGTTGATTTGCGTGATATGTTATTTAATAGTGTATTTGATAATTCTGAGAAGTTTAAGATAAGCAATGCTGATGTGAGTAAATATAACGATTGAAAATTAAATATTACTCACGTACATGCAACGTTTTCATTAATTAGAAAAGAAAGTAAGAGATTGGTATTTTTAACTCCTGAACATGCATGATTGACTCATATCACTCTTCAATCGTTAAAAGTTATTTGCATAAAGATTACATTATTACATTGTAACAATCTTTTGATAATGATACATTATGAAAGTGAACTCAATGTTCGGCGTTTTATCACTCATCGTTATGCCGGTGTTAACTGACAAAAGAAATATTATGAAGAATTTCAAAGTCGAATCTTGGATTTCAACAGAAAATTTCACGACAATGATTAAGAAATCGTTTCTTTACTCCAAATGTTGTAATATCTTTTTAAGTGGTTCGTATGTGTGTACTTACTTTCAATGAAATAACGCAATGTATAAAGTAACTTTCTTTACAGAACCGATTTATGATGTAGAAGTATTATTCAATCAATTTATCGAGATTTATCCGCACGAATATCTTCTACATCAAATACTTTACGACTGTCGAGGATATTTCTTGCTGGGACCATCGGATAAGGAAATAGAAAAGGCTATGAGAGTGTAAAACAAATATACAAATATATAT